>ML104467.1:0-66807 GCA_003697995.1 Taxidea taxus jeffersonii | reverse complement strand
AAACTAGGAGCTGGTTCTTTGAAAGAATTAATAAGATTGATAAACCCCTGGCCAGACTTATCAAAAAGAAAAAAGAAAGGACCCAAATAAATAAAATCATGAATGAAAGAGGAGAGATCACAACCAACACCAAAGAAATACAAACAATTATAGGAACATATTATGAGCAACTTTATGCCAACAAATTTGACAATCTGGAAGAAATGGATGCTTTCCTAGAGACATATAAACTGCCAAAACTGAACCAGGATGAAATAGAAAACCTGAATAGACCCATAACCAGTAAGGATATTGAAATAGTCATCAAAAATCTCCAAACAAACAAAAGCCCAGGGCCAGATGGCTTTCCAGGGGAATTCTACCAAACATTTAAAGAAGAATTAATTTCTATTCTCCTGAAACTGTTCCAAAAAATAGAAATGGAAGGAAAACTTCCAAACTCATTTTATGAAGCCAGCATCACCTTGATCCCCAAACCAGACAAGGATCCCATCAAAAAAGAGAATTACAGACCAATATCCTTAATGAACACAGATGTGAAAATTCTCATCAAAATACTAGCCAATAGGATCCAACAGTACATTAAAAGGATTATTCACCAGGACCAAGTGGGATTTATTCCAGGGCTGCAAGATTGGTTCAGCATCCTCAAATTAATCAGTGTGATACAATACATTAATAAAAGAAAGAACAACAACCATATGATACTCTCAATAGATGCTGAAAAAGCATTTGACAAAGTACAGCATCCCTTCCTGATCAAAACTCTTCAAAAAGACATCCAGATGGCCAACAGACACATGAAAAAATGCTCCACATCATTCAGCATCAGGGAAATACAAGTCAAAACTACAATGAGATACCACCTCACACCAGTCAGAATGGCAAAATTAACAAGTCATGAAATGACAGATGCTGGCGAGGATGTGGATTCTTCATGATCTTGACCAGCTTTGCTTCCCACCCACCTACCTACTGAGCCTCTTCTTTATTCTTTGTCTTATTTCCTGTACCTTCTACTGCCATCCTAATCTCACCTCCCATATACCTCAACTTACATTTTTTATATATACTTTACCTAGATTCAACTTTAATGCCCATAGTGGGACATACTCTTTCTTCCCTCTGAGTTAGATTTTAATGCTGTTAAAATAATAAATAAGTAATAAATAAATAAATAAGCATGTGCTATTTCTTATTCTAAATCACTCTCCTTTTCCCCCCTTCTTTCTTTCTCCTAGCTAACTCCTATTTGGCATCAAAGATTCATCTCAGCAATGACCTTCTTTCAAAGAATGCCTTGAGAAGATCAGATGTGAGGCTCTTTTCATGTGATTTTGTATATTATCAATATAGCATTTAATTTGCTGGATTTTGATTGCTTCCCCCCCCTACTATTTTGGAGAAACTGTTGAAATCAGAAGTGACTCTGTTCTTTGAGTTAGGCCTGATTACAGTTTGTTTGTTTGTTTGTTTGTTTGTTTTAATTGAGGTAGAGTTACCACATATCAGTTTCATGTGTACATTATAATTCAATATTGGTATATATTATGAACTGACCACTATAATGAGTCTAGCCAACATCTGTCACCAGACATAGTTACAATCTTTTTTTCTTAAAGTGGGAACTTTTAAGATTCAGGCCAAAGCTTCCAGACGTGCAAACAGGCCTTTCTCACAGAAAGACTGGGGGTGTGGTTTCAGTGGGCTGTTTGTGCAGTGCCCTAAGAGTGGCAGCCTGCCAAGATTTCTTCTCTGTTATAGTCCCCTGGCACCTAGGAATCCAAACCCTGCTGGCCAATCGAGTTAGGCAATTAAGAGGTATCCCTTGGGCAGTAGCCACAAAGACCAGGACACCAGAAGTAAATACCAGGGCACTAGTCATGTGTAAAAGTTCCCCTCTGGAAAATACTGGCACTTTGGAGTGAGGCAAAGAGGAGAGCCTGAAGATGGTAACCACCAACTTGACCAAAGCTGAGAGGAAAAAACAGAGATGGTGCCTGCCTCTGGGAATGAAAAAAGAAGGAAACAATAAAAAAGAAGAAAAAGAAACCCCAAAACTTTGGGGATAAAGAAAAAATGATAGTGCCCTCCAGTTGGAGCTAGACCAAGGGAAGCCACAAAGAGGTCCCCTGCCAGTCTCCATCCCCACAGAGCACCGCAGCAGACCTCAAATGTCTATAAAATCAGGTGCCTGCTTTGAGCCTGATGCTCCAAGACAAGCAAATGGACCTCCTCACCACAAAGTCTCTGGGAGTGCCTTCATCAGTTGCTTCCATAGCTGGGGCCCAGAGGCAATGAGTTTGAGCATGAGCTCTTTTTTCAGCTTTTTATATAGCTTTGGGGATCTCCTAAAGACAAGCCCCACAGATTGGGGTTCATCTCTTAGTTGCAGGTCTTCAAAATTGGCAGTGGCTAAAGTGCGGTTCAAACCCTTTGCTTCTAAGAGAGAAGCTCCAGGTTTTGAATTCTCTCTTGATTGCAGGTGGCCCCTAGGGGTGTGGGTTATGGTGAGACTACATCCCAGTCCCTCCTACCTGCTTTCATGTGGGCCTTCTCAGACTTGTCTGCTGCATAGGAGTTCTCTGGTCAGTTTCTAGATTTTTTTTCAGAGGAAGGTGTTCCTGTGTAGCTGTAAATTCAGTGTATTTGTGGGAGGAAGTGATTCAGAGTCCTCTTACATCGCCATCTTGAACCCATCTCTACAGTTCTTTATAAAGAGTAGTGAGATGAAATTCTGAATCATGAGGAGGTGGGAACTTGTCAAAGGGATTTTTACTGTTTATTTATTTATTTATTATATACTATGAGTAATAGTAAGAAGTACTTAAGTCACATATTAGGTTTAGCCCTTTACCACTGAGGAATTTTTAAATATAAGCAATTTTAGGCTCTACACTTCCCCCCACCTACTGCTTTTTTTGAAGGTTTGGGTGACACAGAAAGATGACCAGGTGAGTAATTGAAAAGAAGGTGGAGAAATTCTCACCTGTCTTTATACCTTTCCTGGGGCAGAATAACTAGCAGTGGTAAAATCTGATAAAGATTCCATTACCTCTTTTGAGGCAGGTTTAACTAATAAAAGCCTATTATTTGGTGGCAACATTAAAATAGAACAAAGGAATAGTTTTTGGAAAAAGGGAGTTCTAGTGGGAACTTTGTTGTACTACATGTTATATTTCTTGTAGCACTTGCTTACTCATTTTGTTTTGTAATGTCTGGGCACACAGAAATTACTGTGACTATGACTAACTTAAGAACTAGTAATCACGCTTAGTAATTTTTTTTTTTTTTTTAAGATTTTATTTATCCGACAGACAGAGATCACAAGTAGGCAGAGAGGCAGAGAGAGAGAGGAGGAAGCAGGCTGCCCGCAGAGCAGAGAGCCCGATGCGGGGCTCGATCCCACGACCCTGGGATCATGACCCGAGCCGAAGGCAGCGGCCCTAACCCACTGAGCCACCCAGGCGCCCCACGCTTAGTAATTTTTATCTTTATTTGGGGGTGGGGTGGAGACAAAGTCATTTTCTGTCTGCCCATTTTTGGCAGGCATTTTCTGTTCCATAAAGAGGAATTTGACCAAGCATCATTCCCATATCTCTACCTCTGAGACTATGAGCTCTCATAGAGCAACTGTATGTATTTCTTTCCAAGTTTATAGCACAGGGCTTACACAAGGTAAATGCTCAATATGTATTTGTTGAGTTAAATGAATGAATGAAGGGTATACATTTTCCCTGTGAAGAGCACCTACTGGTTTATACGTGGCTGATGACAGAACATCATTTCAGCATTTCTAACAATTTTGTTCTTACGTATACTAAGAACATCTAGAAAACACAGTTAACACCCAAGTACTTAAGGAACTGCATCTAGGTGGTACCTGCAACTCAAATGTGACTCCCAATGCCTATCTCTCATGAGACAATATAAAAGGAAGCCCTTATAACAGAAGAATATACAACATAAGATTGAATAAATAGTGGAGAAAAAAGGGCAAGGTTTTAAGTTGAAGCTGTGCTTTTAGCAACTTGCACTACTTACAGGTAATTAATTTAAGCTCTATTTGGATTTTCTGAAACAATCAAGTAAGAAATGTGACTATTAGAAGCCAATGCTGGAACTAGATATGCCCAGGGTGTTTTCTATTTCTAGGCTAGTTTGGATCATCTGAGCTCTGAACACTATCTGGGAGATGGCCCAGCATTCTGAATATTTTTGCATTTTCATTAGCTCAGCCAGTAATTGTAAGTCAGCTATATACTTCTGGATGCTGAGAGTAGATCAGCGAAACATGAGGAGTTTCTATTCTAAAGCTTGTATGTCTCAGATTTCTTTTTTTAATGCTTGTACCAGGTAATGAATTGTTGTAATTCTTAATTTAGTAGTAATGTATTTATTTTTCTACTTTGACTTTCATGTCTTTTTGAAAGTGCTACACTTTGAGTAAAATTGCTTTCTAGGGTGCTAGTATAGTGATTCATAATGCTTGTGTACTTACTCTGCTTTTATTCCCTTGGATGAGAAGTAGCCCTATTGATATTGAATATATAGTCTCTGAAACATATATTGCACAAGTTCTTTCGAGATAATGGTAGAATTAAAAGTAGACTGTGAGACCACATAAAATCAAGCTCCTGACATCTGGCCAGATCTGGCCCGGTATGCAAAATTTCATACTGAACTGAGAGGTGGTGCATCTAATTATGCTCAAATGGATGTCCCTGCCCCATTCAGTTTTCATCTCTAGCACCTATAATGTTCCTATATGTGGCCTCTTTGGGGCCATCTCTAGTCCACTTAATGATACTGCAAATAGGCAACTTGCTTTATTCTTTTTGTCTTTTGAGGGAGAGTTTATTTTCTGTTTTTGACTTTCTTTCAATCACTCATATTTAATCCTCATTTACAATGTGCATAACGAAGGGTTAGGAATACTGTATTTTATAAGGAAGTCCTAGACAATGAGAATGAGTGTGTATTTTTACCTCCAATCCTTAATTTCATGTTGTGAATGGATAAAAGGTATGTGGAAAATGTGTTTGTGAACCCTGACTTTATTTTGTTTGGGGCTTCTGTGTTGTGCCATCTGACTTAGAGGCATTAAAGGGTATCTATCGTCCCATGAATTCTTATCCTCTGTTCTTCATCATCACTGGTGTCTCCATTAGAAAAAAAAAATTCAAAGAGATGTCTGCCAACCCAGTTTTCAAGTTCATCTCTCTTGGAACAGTGAGCAGGCCTCCTCCTGTCAATCACCTTTTGTAATCTTGAAGAAAAGAGAAAGTTACTGACTGACACCAAGGAGAATTTCTTTACATTCCATTCTCAGTATCCAAGGGGCTCTGGGATTTGAGACTATCAAATTAGTGTCAATTTGAGGCATTTCTGGGAGAAGGAGAAAAAAATGTAGAGATTACCTGAATTCATCTTCCATGTGGCCTATTGCTAACATCCAATCAGTCACAGAGAAGGGCATTATATTTCAATGGCTGAGTATCACTTTAATTATAGAAATGAATAATCCAGCTCCACCAGCTCTCTTTTTTTTTTCATTTTATTTTATTTCTTTTCAGTGTTCCAGCATTCATTGTTTATGCACCACACCCAGTGCTCCATGTAATACATGGCCTCCTTAATACCCACCACCAGGCTCCCCCCCCCCCCCCCCTCCCTTCCAAAACCCTCGGTTTGTTTCTCAGAGTCCACAGTCTCTCTCTCATGGTTTGCCTCTCCCTCCAATTTCTCCCAACTCACTTCTCCTCTCCCTCTCCCCCAGCTCTCTTTTTAAAGGCTGCAGCCCATGAAACAAGAGGTTTGAACTTGAAGGATCAACACAAACAGAATTTGCTGCAACTTATGTTACTAGCTTCTTTTCCTATTGTCCAAACACAGTATTTCCTTTCTGACAGAGGAAATGAATGAAGTTCGGAAACACTTTTTCTAAGCTTCAGCGGGATTTAATAGCATTTCTTTCACCTTCTCAGGCTCCATGGTTGTGAACAGCATCAGAAACTGATGATTTTTTCTTTAATGATGTGGATGATTTAAGACAATCTTCCCAAACTATAAAATTGAGGAGAATATTTAGGGCTCTGAGTTATCATAGCAGTAGCACATATTGTTATAATGCTCACTTTGAATCAAAGAAATTTTTTTTTACATTTTTGTTGATCATCTCTAAAATTATTTAGTGGTAATTTGGAATAGACATCAGTCAGTAATATATTGAGCACTTACTATGCACAGCATTGTGAAGAATACAAAGGTCAGTCATGCTTAGATACTAACTCTGCTTAAATAAGAAATGGCTAACAATGGAAATTAGTACAATGAAAAATAAAAAGTAATGAGTGTAGTAAGAGACAGAAATAAAGTCCTTTGGTCATTTAGAAGCATGAGAAATAAATACCTCCAGATAAAATCAGGAAAGGCTTTCTGATCAAAGTGGCATTTATGCTGGCCCTAAGAGAGTAGGTACAATTCAGACATGTAAAAAGCCAGGAATGGCTACTTTGAGAAGGGAGACTAGACTGAGAAAGTTTACCGTGATAGAACAAGACATGTATATTGTATAAAAAGGACAGAGTGAGAAGTGCTTGCCAACAGAAGTTAGGCATGTACCATGGAAAGCTTTGGGGGTCTGGGTAAGAAGTTGGTGGGACTTTGTGTTTTTTTTTAAATAGAATCCATAAATGGTTTGGAGACAAGGAAGGAATGTGATTAAAAATATGTTAAGATTAATTTGATTGCTATCCTTATGCTTTCAAAGGATTACAGTTTGTTATCAGCTTCTAGGTGTATTTTAAAAATTTATAATTGTATATTATAATAAATATATATTACTAAATTATCTATAAAGTTATACTATATATGTGTGTATTTTTTCCTATCTGCAAGGATGGAGGCTAAAGAAATACTCAAGAAACACCTCCCAATAATAGCACAAGAATGGCTTCTTATAAAGTTCAACTTTTTAGATATGTAAAATATATATATATATTTCTATTTTCACACTTTGTCATCACAAATATTCAGGGTAGTTTAGCTATGACAAATTAGAAAACATTTAATGTACGTAAGGAAGAAACATCCTCAGAATATGCATCAATAAAAAATATTTCAATTAGCTACCTTAATTTAAAAATCTCATGAACTTTAATCTTCTGAAAAATGTAATATAACTTTAGAAAATAGCATTGTGAGGGTTCATAGGTTGTATCAAAGCAAAAAGAAACCAAATCAAGTACTAGGCTTAAGGAAATCCTTGTGTTCCCACTGAAAAGCTGAAATCTCATTCACAACTTACTCATTTATCTAAATCATATGCTTTAAAGATGAGGACTCTCCTTCTGAATGTAGACAAATGTAACTGAGAGGGAGAAGGGATACTGATTCTATGGGGTATACACCACTTTACTCTCTACCATTTCCTAACACTAAAATCTAGGATATTCTAAGTCTAATCAACATTACATAATAATGACTGATCTTTGTGGCTAGCAGAACCTTTTGCATATGAAGAAATACATGTTTTCCTGATGAATCAAGACCTTTTTGGCTTGAAATAATGCATTAACAATCTGTAGATAATTTTAGGCTGGTTGCTACTAATAGGTGAGTTTTAAAAGTCACTCTTCTAAGGTGATTGACCAAAGAGGGTGAGGCCCAAAGAGGGTTTATTTATCTCCTAGTCTCTTCTTATAGGTAGTATCTTCTTCCTCGGCTAAATAAATTATTGCAAGGAAGGTAAATATTGCATATGCAAATACCTTTTAAACTAGGTACCTTATGTAACTGAGAGAAATGTGGAGGACATGTATCATAAACAGTATTTTATTACATTTTAGGGAATTCCTCAACTGATTTGGGTAAAGTCTGGGGTATAAACGCATATCCCTAAAAAAAAAAAAAAGAGTTTATTATCTTTAATTATAGGCATTTTGGATTTCTGTCTGCACTGTCTAGTTTTATTTCATTAAATACTAAAATGATAATGTGTAAAGCTCCCAGATTTTGGAAGGATTAGGCAGGGACTGTCAATTCAAACAGAAAATTTGATCTAAATTCTAAAAGATTTAAAAGTTAAAACTGACAGGAAGGCTAATGTTTTCATTATTATATGGTTATTCTCTACCATAGAAGATACCTCCTTTACAGATTATAAAAATATTCCGAAGAAATATCATTAAGGTAGTTAAAACAAAATGGCTCTTTCACCATTTAATTTATACAAAAGAAAACAAAAAAGACATCACATGTTGATATTATATTTGGAATTTATGACATTATGTTATGGAATTTAGACCTTATAAAGATTTCTAAAAAAAAAAGATTTTTAAGAAAATTATAGAGTTCTAAATTTAATTATATGTAAGTAAATTATAGCATATAAATTACTACCTGTATATTACTTTTTGAGAACTGGTCAAAGTTCTTCAAAAAGGCAAAAATAAAGCATTAATCCTTCCCCTATTATAAATATGAGGATAAAAACAATTCAGTAAAATTCCTGTTTCCAATTTAGTTGAAAGAAAGAATCTCAAAATGACTCACTAAGAGACTAAACTAACCTCACAGATAACAGTCAGCAATTGTACTATGGACATTTCTGGGTTCTATTTTATACAGAAATAGATATCAACAAGATAGGATTTGAGGGACTCCCTAAAAGCTCCATATCCCTCAAAATAACTTCACATTAATGTGAGAGTCTGAAATTCCTTTCTGTGAGATTGGCTTACTCTGCCTCTCTTTTCTTAACACAAGTTTTCTATTAAAACAACAGTGTAACTTATGAAAGAGTCACATTAAATGTGTATATGTTATGACAGTATTAACAGAATTTGAGGTAAAGAAGACTTTTACTAAAAATTTAAAAAGATGGAATGATTATGGACCCTACCAGTAAGATGAGGACTATGTCAGAGGTTAAACTGTATATAAGAGGAGAACCAAGGAAACTGTGTGAGTAGATGTTGATTATCATTAGGTATTATAAACTCAAATGTCTTCAGAAGCTATTAAAATAATGTGTGACTTACAGGGGTAGATGACAATAAGGAGTAGTTGTGTGGAATGGAACATGAACACCTTCCTAACCTCAAAGCATTAAAAATCTTTTTCTTAAATACTATGCTAATGAAACATAGTAGTTCAAGGCCAGAATTTGCCAAAAAAAAAAAAAAAACCCTAAAAGTTCCTTGCCAGGGTGTTACCCTAAGCTTATTATTTTGAAGTATCAGAGATTTAAATGAAGTTGAAACCCTTGTTCAACTCTGATATATTATCCAATTCATCTGAAAATATGATGGAGAGTGGTAGAATGGTGTAGTATTATAGGACCCCAGCACCATATGGCCTCACACAGTCTATTTATACTTTCTAAGCCTTCCTTTCTTCTTGTGTAGGGTGATGATTAGAGTAGTACCAAAATGAGGATTTAACAAAATAAGGTATACAGAGCCTGGTACAGAATAACCACTCAGAAGTTAGGTTACTGACTGCTACTTTATTGTTTTTGAAAAAAATACATAAATTTATTTTTTATATGAATTATTAATTCTGGTTAATCAGAACTTGACACTTTTATTTATTTTTTAAATATGTATTTATTTATTTTAGAGAGAGAGAACATAAGCAGGAGAGGAGGGGCAGAGGGAGAGGCAGTGAATTTCAAAGCAGACTCCATGCTGAGAGCAAAACCCAGTGTGGGGCTCAATCCCACGACTCTGAGATCAAGACCTGAGCTGAGATCAAGAGTCAGACACTTAACCAAAAGAGCCACCCAGGTGTCCCTATAAACTATATTCTTACAGTAAAATAAGCTAGAGAAAAGAAATTGTTTTAAGGAAGAGAAAATACATTTATAGTCCTATACCATATTCATTGAAAAAAATCTGCATATAAATGGGCCAGCTCAGTTCAAGCCTATGTTGTTCAGAGTCAACTGTATATGGTTTGCATGAGAAAATACTCCCCAAATTATAAATCAATAATTATATTATTTGTATGTATTTAATAACAGAATTATTTATTTCCATACACCTCTAATTATTGCAATTTAGTGATATAAACAAAAATAATTCCTTAGGTCCTGACCTATTTCCCAGTGACAAACCTCCTACACAGAATTTTTCATTCTTATTTATACTATAATTGGTTTCACAATCTTCCAGTTTTCCTTTGTGTTACCATTGTGAGGTAGAGTGAGATACATAGGTTTCAGAAGAAATCATATCTGAAGAGGGTTGTAAGAATATGTATGGCTTTGGGGCACCTGGGTGGCTCAGCTGGTTAAGCGTCTGGTGGCTCAGGTCATGGTCTCAGGGTTCTGGGATCGAGCCCCATGTTAGGCTCCCTGCTTGGTGGGGAGCTTGCTTCTTCCTGTGCCTCTCCTCTCCTGGCTCGCTCTCTCTCTTTCTCTCTCTCTCAATAAATAAATAAATAAAAATCTTTCAAAAAATATGTATGGCTTCAATTTTTTTTTTTCAGATACAAGATCTGATACACCAGAATTTGCTTTAGGTTCAGTTTGAGTCACCTTATCTTTAAATAAGGTGGAGCACTCTTCTGAAAGAGGGCTCTGATGGGTCAGTCTTCTTCATATAACTGGATCTCCAGAAATTGATAAAAATTCATTCATTCACTCATTCATTCATTCACTGGATAAATACTTGTATAACTACTCTATGCCAGATACTACATAACATAGGAACTAGAAATACATAAACGAAATATAGCCTCTATCCTCATGGAGTTAAGTCAATTAAGGATGATCCTCTCACCACAAAAGTCTACAACTGCAACTGTTTAATCAAATATGCTCTGAGAAAGATGTCCAGAAAAAACCCAAATGGACTAAGAAGACTTCCCATGAAGTCAATACCTCAGCTGTATCTTAAAGGATGAATGCAGTGTAAGGGTAAATTTTTAGTGATGCTGTTTAAAATAATATAAAAAGCCCAGTTGTGTACCTTTCAAACAAATGGAAGGACTGCACTTCCGTGTCCACTCTGAAGTTAGGCATGGCCAAAGTTAGTCACTGAAATATAAATGGGGTTGATATATGTGTATTATCTCCAGAAAGTGGGATGAAGAACCAGCAAGTGCTTCACTCTATTCTTTTACACCACTGAGGTGACTGCAGAGACACAGATTTGCACAGAGCCTCCATGTGCCTGGGTGTCTAGAGGCTATGAGTAGAGCCATACGGCCTGACTGAGTTGGACTGTATCTTTTGTCGTGATAAGCTACTCTGATTGATAACAAGATTGGGGGGGTGGAGATAGGTAAAATATTGATTTTTGGACAGAGGGTAAAAGATGTGGGAAAGAACTAAGGAATACTTTGGGGGTTCCTTTGTTTGTTGATTGTTTTACAAATTGTGCTGGGACAATTAAGTAGTCACTCACAAAAGAATAAAGTTGGACCCCTATGATAGACCACACTCACAAATTACTTCAATACGGATCAAAGATAAAAGAGAAAATTATAAAACTCCTAAGAGATGAGGTGCCTGGGTGGCTCAGTCTGTTAAGCATGTAACTCTTGATTTCAGCTTAGGTCATGATCTCAGGGTCTTGAGATAGTCTTCATGCTCAGCAGGAAGTCTGCTTGAGATTCTCTCTCTCCCTCCTTCTCTCCCTCTGCCCCTCCACCATCCTCCCATAAAATAATAAATAAATATATCTTTTTAAAAAAAGCCTCTTGGAGAAAACAGAATAAATGTGATTTTAAGTTAGACAATGACTTCTTTGATATGATACCAAAAGTACAAACAAAAGAAAAAAATAGATAAATTAGACTTACCCAAATTAAAATCTTTTGAGTTTCAAAATACAACACCAAGAAAGTGAAAAGGGTATTCCATAAAATTGTAGAAAACCATATTTGTGATAAGGGACTTCTATTTAGAATACCTAAGAAACCCTTTTAGCCCAATTTTTATATAACCCGACTTTTTTAAAAAGGGCAAATGATTTGAACAGACATTTCTCTAAAGAAGATATATACATGGAAATAAGAATATGAAAAGATGCTCAAAATCATTAGCCATCAAAGAAGTGTAAATCAAAATTCAAGGAGATACTACTTCACATCCACAAGGATGGCTATAATAAAAAAGATAACCAGCACTGGCAATGTTGTAGAGAAAGTGGAATCCTCATAGATTACTGGGTGGAATGTAAAACGGTGTAGTCACTTTGAAAAACAGCCTGGCAGTTCCTCACATGGCTAAACAAGAGTTATATGATCCAGCAATTCCACTCTCAATTGTATACTCAAGAGAAATAAAAATGTATGTCCATAAAAAACTTATATAAAAATGTTCACAGCAGCATTTTTCATAATATCTAAAAAGTAGAAATAACCCACATGTTCATCAACTGATGAATGGATGAACAGAAATGGTATATCCACACAATAGAATATTATTCTCCAATAGAAAGAAATAAAGTAATGGCACATGTTATAACATGAATGACACCTGAAAACAGTCTTTTCTTTCACTTATGTTTAAGTGAAAGAAAACAGTCACAAAAGATCACAGATAGCATGTGATAGGCAAATTGACAAAGGCAGAAAGTAGATTAATGGCTAACAGGGGCTAGAGGAAGGAAGGTATGGGGAGTGACTACTAATGGGTTTGAGGACTTTACTTAGGGGGGGAAATTATTCTAAAATTAGTGATAATGGTTAACAAAACTCTGTGAATACACTAAAATACTAAGTTGTATGTTTAAGGGTATATTTTATGGTAAGTGTATCACATATCAAAAAGCTACTATTTTTTTTTTTAAAGATGTTATTGTGAGGTATGAGTGAGGCATGCCTTTTAACAGTTAGGGTTAGCCACCAGAAGAAGGTATTTCAACTGGCATCACATTCTTAATGAAAGCATTTGGCTATAGTTTTTACCCTGGGGTGCAGTACCCCTCAAGACTGTTCAGAGGGTTATAAGGTAATCTTCCTCACTAAAATCAGGTAAGTAGTGATCATATAGAGTAACTTGATTTTTTAAAAAAAGTGGTTGTCGATAATAATGTTTATCAATGATATTTGTAACCCTAAATTCAGTGGTGACTGGAAAAGAAGAGCATCCTTTAACTGGATAAGTAGAATGCTTCAAAGCTCTAGAAAAAAATGAATTATATATTAAAAGAGCATTCAAATCAATAAGATCTTTTGAAAGTACAGACAACGTAGGAAGAAGCAGCAATAGAAATGTATATTGTATTAGAACATACAATAAAATTCACTTTTGCATTGTCCATTGTTACCGCATAGAAGTACAATTGAGTTTTTTTTTTTATTTTTTTTTTTTAAAGATTTTATTTATTTATTTGACAGAGAGAGAGCAAGCAAGCACAGGCAGACAGAGTGGCAGGCAGAGGCAGAGGGAGAAGCAGGCTCCCTGCCAAGCAAGGAGCCCGGTGTGGGACTCGATCCCAGGACCCTGGGATCATGACCTGAGCCGAAGGCAGCTGCTTAACCAACTGAGCCACCCAGGCGTCCCCAATTGAGTTTTTAATGTTGGTTTTTCATCCTGCAACTTTGCTGAACTTATTTTTTAGTTCTAATAACAATTTAGTGGTTACTTTAGGATTTCCTATTTTAAAAAATCATGTAATCTACAAATAAAGACAGTTTTACTTCTTCCTTTCTTATGTGGGCACCTTTTATTTCTTTTTCATTCTTAATTGGCCCTGATAGAAACTTCTGTACAATGTAGAACAGAAATGGTGAAAACAGACACCTTTGCCTTGGTCTTAATATTTGCTAGCAAGCATTCAGACTGTCACCACTAAATGTAATGTTAGTTGTGGGTTTTTTTTTTTAAAGATACTCTATTAAATTTAAAATCCCATCCACTTCTAGTTTGTTGAGAGTTGTCATGAAAGGATGGTTGATTTTTCCAATGCTTTTTTTGAATCTATTAAGATGATTATGTGGTTTATTTCCCTTATTCTATTAACATAGCGTATTTCATTTTTTTCAGATGCTAAACCAATCTTGATTCATGGGAAAATTCTAATTGGTGATAGTGCGTAATCATTTTTCTATTTGCTGAATTAAGTTTGCTAGTATTTTCTTGAGGACTTTTGCTTCTGTATTTAAAAGGGATATTAGTTCATACTTTTCTTACAGTGTCTCCATCTGGTTTTAGTATTAGGGTCTGGTAAAATGAATTGGGGATTTTTTTTCTCTTTTTCTATTTTATGGAAGGTTTTGTGGATGATTTGTATTATTTTTTTTTAGCTTTATTTAAACATATAATGTAACCCCACCATCCTCCCCCAACCCCTCTCCCCCCCACCCCCCTCAGTTTGTTTTATGACATTAAGAGTCTCTTTTGGTTTGTCTCCCTCCCGATCCCATCTTGTTTCATTTTTACTTTTCCTACCACCTTAACTCCCACCCCCGTTGCATCTCCACTTCCTCATATCAGGGAGATCATGTGATAGTTGTCTTTCTCCAGTTGACTTATATCGCTGAGCATAATATGCTCTAGTTCCATCCATGTCGTCGCAAATGGTAAGATTTCATTTTTTTGATGGCTGCATAGTATTCCATAATATATATATACCACCTCTTCTTTATCCATTCATCTGTTGATGGACATCTAGGTTCTTTCCATAACTTGGCTATTGTGGACATTGCTGCTATAAACATTCGGGTACACGTGCCCCTTTGGATCACTACGTTTTTATCTTTAGGGTAAATACCCAGTAGTGCAATTGCTGGGTCATAAGGTAGCTCTATTTTCAAGTTTTTGAGGAACCTCCATGCTGTTTTCCAGAGTGGTTGCACCAGCTTGCATTCCCACCAACAGTGTAGGAGGGTTCCCCTTTCTCCACATCCTCGCCAGCATCTGTCATTTCCTGACTTGTACATTTTAGCCATTCTGACTGGCGTGAGGTGGTATCTCATTGTGGTTTTGATTTGTATTTCCCTGATGCCCAGTGATGTGGAGCACTTTTTCATGGGTCTGTTGGCCATCTGGATGTCTTCTTTGCAGAAATGTCTGTTCATGTCCTCTGCCCATTTCTTGATTGGATTATTTGTTCTTTGGGTGTTGAGTTTGCTAAGCTCTTTGTAGATTTTGGATAGTAGCCCTTTATCTGATATGTCGTTTGCAAATATCTGTCAGTTGTCTTTTGGTTTTGTTGACTGTTTCCTTTGCTGTGCAAAAGCTTTTGATCTTGATGAAGTCCCAATAGTTCATTTTTTCCCTTGCTTCCCTTGCCTTTGACGTTGTTCCTAGGAAGAAGTTGCTGCGGCTGAGGTCGAAGAGGTTGCTGCCTGTGTTCTCCTCAAGGATTTTGAAGGATTCCTTTCTCACATTGAGGTCCTTCATCCATTTTGAGTCTATTTTCGTGTGTGGTATAAGGAAATGGTCCAATTTCATTTTTCTGCATGTGGCTGTCCAATTTTCCCAACACCATTTGTTGAAGAGGCTGTCTTTTTTCCATTGGATGTTCTTTCCTGCTTTGTCGAAGATTAGTTGACCATAGAGTTGAGGGTCTATTTCTGGGCTCTCTATTCTGTTCCATTGATCTATGTGTCTGTTTTCGTGCCAGTACCATACTGTCTTGATGATGACAGCTTTGTAGTAGAGCTTGAAGTCGGGAATTGTGATGCCACCAGCATTGGCTTTCTTTTTCAATATTCCTTTGGCTATTCAAGGTCTTTTCTGGTTCCATATAAATTTTAGGATTATTTGTTCCATTTCTTTGAAAAAATTGGATGGAATTTTGAGAGGCATTGCATTAAATGTGTAGATAGCTTTAGGTAGCATAGACATTTTCACAATATTTATTCTTCCAATCCATGAGCATGGAACATTTTTCCATTTCTTTGTATTCCTCAATTTCTTTCATGAGTACTTTATAGTTTTCTGAGTATAGATTCTTTGCCTCTTTGGTGAGGTTTATTCCTAGGTATCTTATGGTTTTGGGTGTAATTGTAAATGGGATTGACTCCTTAATTTCTCTTTCTTCTGTCTTGTTGTTGGTGTAAAGAAATGCAACTGATTTCTGTGCATTGATTTTATATCCTGACACTTTACTGAATTCCTGTATAAGCTCTAGCAGTTTTGGAGTGGAGCCTTTTGGGTTTTCCACATATAGTATCATATCATCTGCAAAGAGCGATAGTTTGACTCCTTCTTTGCCGATTTGGATGCCTTTAATTACTTTTTGTTGTCTGATTGCTGAGGCTAGGACTTCTAGTACTATGTTGAATAGCAGTGGTCATAGCGGACATCCCTGCCGTGTTCCTGACCTTAACGGAAAAGCTCTCAGTTTTTCTCCATTGAGAATGATACTTGCCGTGGGTTTTTCATAGATGGCTTTGATAATATTGAGGTATGTGCCTTCTATCCCTACACTTTGAAGAGTTTTGATTAGGAAGGGATGTTGCACTTTGTCAAGTGCTTTTTCAGCATCTATTGAGAGTATCATATGGTTCTTGTTCTTTCTTTTGTTAATGTAGTGTATCACATTGATTGATTTGCGGATGTTGAACCAACCCTGCTGCCCTGGAATAAATCCCACTTGGTCGTGGTGAATAATCCTTTTAATGTACTGTTGGATCCTATTGGCTAGTATTTTGGTGAGAATTTTCGCATCTGTGTTCATCAAGGATATTGGTCTGTAATTCTCTTTTTTGATGGGATCCTTGTCTGGTTTGGGGATCAAGGTGATGCTGGCCTCATAAAATGAGTTTGGAAGTTTTCCTTCCATTTCTATTTTTTTGGAACAGTTTCAGGAGAATAGGAATTAATTCTTCTTTAAATGTTTGGTAGAATTCCCCTGGGAAGCCATTTGGCCCTGGGCTTTTGTTTGTTGGGAGATTTTTGATGACTGTTTCAATCTCCTTACTGGTTATGGGCCTATTCAGGTTTTCTATTTCTTCCTGGTTCAGTTTTGGCAGTTGATATGTCTCTAGGAAAGCATCCGTTTCTTCCAGATTGTCGAATTTGTTGGCATAGAGTTGTTCATAATATGTTCTTATGATTGTTTGTATTTCTTTGGTGTTGGTTGTGATCTCTCCTCTTTCATTCATGATTTTATTTATTTGGGTCCTTTCTCTTTTCTTTTGGATAAGTCTGGCCAGGGGTTTATCAATCTTATTAATTCTTTCAAAGAACCAGCTCCTAGTTTCATTGATTTGTTCTATTGTTTTTTTGGTTTCTATTTCATTGATTTCTGCTTTGATCTGTATTATTTCTCTTCTCCTGCTGGGTTTAGGCTTTCTTTGTTGTTCTCTCTCGAGTTCCTTAAGGTGTAGGGTTAGGTTGTGTATTTGAGACCTTTCCTGTTTCTTGAGATAGGCTTGTATCGCTATATATTTTCCTCTCAGGACTGCCTTTGCTGTGTCCCACAGATTTTGGACCGTTGTGTTTTCATTATCATTTGTTTCCATGGTTTTTTTTCAATTCTTCTTTTATTTCCTGGTTGACCCATTCATTTTTTAGAAGGATGCTGTTGAGCCTCCATGTATTTGTGCTCTTTCCACATTTCCTCTTGTGATTGAGTTCTAGCTTCAGAGCATTGTGGTCTGAAAATATGCAGGGAATGATCCCAATCTTTTGATACCTGTTGAGACCTGATTTATGACCCAGGATGTGATCTATTCTGGAGAATGTTCCATGGGCACTAGAGAAGAACATGTATTCTGTTGCTTTGGGGTAGAATGTTCTGAATATATATGTGATGTCCATCTGCTCCAGTGTGTCATTTAAGACCTTTATTTCCTTGTTGATATTTTGCTTGGATGATCTGTCCATTTCAGTGAGAGGTGTATTAAAGTCTCCAACTATTATTGTATTCTTGTCAATGTGTTTCTTTGATTTTGTTATTAATTGGTTTATATAGTTGGCTGCTCCCATGTTAGGGGCATAGATAGTTAAAATTGTTAGATCTTCTTGTTGGACAGACCCTTTGAGTATGATGAAGTGTCCTTCTTCATCTCTTATTATAGTCTTTGACTTAAAATCTAATTGATCTGATATAAGGATTGCCACCCCAGCTTTCTTCTGATGTCCATTAGCATGGTAAATTGTTTTCCACCCCCTCACTTTCAATCTGGAGGTGTCTTCAGGTCTAAGATGAGTTTCTTGTAAGCAGCATATTGATGGGTTTTGTTTTTTTATCCATTCTGAAACCCTGTGTCTTTTGATTGGGGCATTTAGCCCATTTACATTCAGGGTAACTATGGAGAGATATGAGTTTAGTGCCATTGTATTGCCTGTAGGGTGATTGTTACTGTATAATGTCTCTGTTCCTTTCTGGTAATACTTTTAGGGTCTCTCTTTGCTTAGAGGACCCCTTTCGATATTTCCTGTAGAGCTGGTTTGGTGTTTACAAACTCTTTCAGTTTTTGTTTGTCCTGGAAGCTTTTAATCTCTCCTTCTATTTTCAATGATAACCTAGCTGGATAAAGTATTCTTGGCTGCATGTTTTTCTCGTTTAGTGCTCTGAATATATCATGCCAGTTCTTTCTGGCCTGCCAGGTCTCTGTGGATAAGTAGGCTGCCAATCTAATATTTTTACCATTGTATGTTACAGACTTCTTGTCCCGTGCTGCTTTCAGGATTTTCTCTTTGTTGCTAAGACTTGTAAATTTTACTATTAGATGGCGGGCTGTGAGCCGATTCCTATTGATTTTGAGGGGTGTTCTCTGCACCTCCTGGATTTTGATGCTTGTTCCCCTTGCTAGATTAGGGAAATTCTCTACAATAATCCTCTCCAGTATACCTTCTGCTCCTATTTCTCTTTCTTCTTCTTCTGGAATCCCAATTATTCTAATGTTGTTTCGTCTTATGGCATCACTTATCTCTCGAATTCTCCCCTCGTGGTCCAGTAGTTGTTTGTCTCTCTTTTGCTCAGCTTCTTTATTCTCTGTCATTTGGTCTTCTATATCACTAATTCTGTCTTCTGCCTCATTTATCCTAGCAGTAAGAGCCTCCATTTTAGATTGCACCGCATTAATAGCTTTTTTTATTTCAACTTGATTAGACTTTAGTTCTTTTATTTCTCCAGAAAGGGCTTTTATTTCTCCTGACAGGGTTTCTCTAATATCTTCCATGCCTTTTTCAAGCCCGGCTAGAACCTTGAGAATCGTCATCCTGAATTCCAGATCTGACATATTACCAATGTCTGTATTGATTAGGTCCCTAGCCTTCGGTCCTGTCTCCTGCTCTTTTTTTTGTGGTGAGTTTTTCTGCCTTGTCATTTTGTCCAGATAAGAATTCACTCTTCTCCTTGTTAAGTGAACTTGGTCTTGGCTGGATTTCTTTGATCTTTTGGGGAAGGGGCCTGTTGTAGTGATTCTCAAGTGTCTTTGCCCCAGGTGGAATTGCACCGCCCTTACCAGGGGCCGGGCTAAGCAATCCTCTCAGGTTTGCTTTCGGGAGCTTTTGTTCCCTGAACGCTTTCCGTAGAGTTCCGGAGGACGGGAATGACAATGGTGGCCTCCCAATCTCTGGTTCAGAGGAGCAGAGAGCTAGGGGCCCCAGTCTTCAGTGCGCCTTCATAGAAAAGCGTTTAATCCCTTTGGTCTCCCCAGCTCCCTTTTGCGCTCGGAGACCGCGCGCGCCCGGAGACCGCGCTCAGAGAAAATCGTGCGTAAGCAGTCCCGTCTCGCTCACCCAGCCTGTGACTAAGCGTCTCTGTCTCTGGCAGAGTCCCACCTGGAGTCTCCGAACCCCGTAGATCCCTGATCTCTCGGCTTGGAGTCTCCCCGGATCTTGTGGGGACCCCTCACACAGAGCACCGGCCCGTGTCACAGACCACTAGGAAACCTCGGCTCTGTCTCCGCAGCCGGCTTCCCCGCTCTAATACCTGTGAGCTCTGCGACACTCAGACACCCCCGATCCTTCTGTGACCCCGTGGGACCTGAGTCCACGTTGTCCCCGTGAGGTCTTCACCCCAGTTTAGCCTCTGGAGCGATGTCCCTCCGTGGAGCCGACTTTTAAGAGTCCTGATTTTGTGCTCCGCCGCTTGCCGGGAGCCGGCCCCTCCCCCCGGGGTCTATCTTCCCGTCGCGTTGGATTCACTTCTCTGCTGGTCCTTCCTTTTAGAAAGTGGTCGATTTTCTGTTTCTAGAATTGTTGTTTTTCTTCTCTTCGATCTCCTATTGGATTCCTAGGTGTTCAGAATGGTTTGATAGGCTATCTAGCTGATCTCCTGCTGTCTGATGTCGTCTCAGCCTGCTACTTCTCCGCCATCTTGACCCATTCCCCTGTATTATTTCTTAATTATCAGGATAGATTAACTTTTAGTAGATAAATCAAGCTCAATATTGTTATTTATTCTCTGTAAAATTGAAATGACAGGTTTTCACAGAATAAGTTTAAGATTCTGGCTAGCACAAGTTAATTCCTGCTGAAGTTTGTACTTCAGTGGTTTCTGATAAGGTAGCTTTGTGGTAAGCTAGTGGTTGGATATAAATTTCTTTAAAAACCTTGAATCAGTATGTCTCTCACTATTTGCCAAGGAGCTCTGTATGTCTGATTATACTTTCAGTGCTCCATCAGCTTAAAATTCTGCTTGACCCTTTATCTTCTGTGTATGCAGAGCTCAAGGCCAGTCAGAACAAGATATAGTAGAGTCTTGATTGGTCTTATGTAGGCACACACTCAGCTGTGCACATGTTCACTGCTTTCTATATCCCCAGGAAGATGTTAGAAATTTCCAAAGTTATATTTGGGCATCTCATTCCTCATATTTTCCCTCCTATATATTTTGGTCAACCTCTTGTTTGTCCTAACTGTTATCACAACTTCAGGCAAGCTGCCAAATGAAACAAAAATTGCTAATGCTTGTTTTGTAATGATGCCTGGAGTTTGGGGCTTTTCCCACTGAATCAGATCAAATAAAGATGAATCCTGTGAATAAAGCTTTTCAAGAGAAAGTCCAGAAAGCTCAGGATATTGACAGTTATTTAGTGATGAAACTTCTTGAGCAACTCTAAACCCATTCTATTTCCTCCAGCACATACTAGGCTGCTGTTTTTCGACAGCTACCTTGGCTGCAGCTTTGGGTTTGTAAGGCCACCATAGAGCTATGGAGAAACGGATCTGAATAGAGCAAGTTAAAATGTCAGAGTCACTGTTCTTACCATTTTCTGCCATTTTTCTTGATTAAATGCTCTCCAGATTGTTTGAAGCCTTTAATTAATTTCCAGAGCTCAGAAAAAGTTGATATTGGCAAACCTTGCTGAAATTCTTCCAGTTTTTAAGGAGGAGCTGATTTTTGGACATTCACCATGACTGAAAGGTTCTCTTCTTCATAACTACTTCTGATAAGAAATGGAGAACTGGTATTCTATGACTAATAAAATGACAGAATATTGGCCTTACTGTTTATCCTCACACTGGGTTTTTAAAAATTTTTGTGGGGATCTGACTCTTACTTCTTTTCCCTTTACTCGTGCCCAGATTTTTACTTAAACTTTTTAATAAAAATTGTATATATTCAAGATGTACAACATAATGATTTGAGATACATATACATAGTGAGGTGATTATTATAGTCAGGCTAATTTGTATCTTCACATAGTTACAAATTTTTTGTTGTGATGAAAGCAACTAAAATCTACTCTCTTAGCAAATTTCCAGTATTCAGTATTATTAACTACAGACATCATGCTATACATTAGATCTATAGACTTATTCATCTCACCTAACTGCAATTTGTACCTACTGACCATTTCTCCATTTCCTTTACCTCTCCACCCCTAGTAACCATCATTCTACTCTCTGCTTCTATGTATTCAACTTTTTGAGTTTCCACATATAAGTGAGATCATGTACCTCTTTTTCTTTCTGTGTCTGGCTTATTCCAAGTTTTAAAATATGTTGGAAAAAGGCTACCTCTTGTCTTTGCTTTTTCCCTTAATATATTTCTAACAGTGATTTATTTAGAAAGGCTACCTTCACTATGAAGACTTAAAAAATTTACACTTTTGTAACATAATAGAACAAGTATTTGCTGATAGGGAATTTTAGTCCCTCCCCTCAGGAAATCTCTCATTCTCACTTATAATAACAGAAAACATTAAATTATAAACAAATTTTATTGTTCACTATTATGACCAATAAAAGTAAGAAATATGGATTTGATAATTGGATAGATGGCTGCAATAAATGCAATGTGCCCTGACATTGTGATATATTCCCTTTTTACTGAAACATCTTTTCTGATCACTAAGAGCATAATTTATTAAGCTAAGCTTATATAGTTCACTTTTCTGGAAATGCTTATCTGCAGCTCTGTTTACTTGATATAATAACAAACTAATTTAAAAACTCAAAAATTCTGCTGAAGGACACTATGGAGTACCCAGTGGTTTTCTCACTGTTTATTTGACAATACTTATCAGTGTCATGGCATACTTTTTTTTAAAAAATCCACATAACAAGAAGTTTTCAAGTTGATTTTAGTCTTGAAGATTATGCCTGATGTTATTTGACAACAAAAGCTGCCAAGATGTAGTGTAAAATCAGCCCAAGGTGATAAGTACACTTAAGTTTGAATCTGAGCTTTACAGTGATAAATTAGCAGTAAATAACGAGTACAAGCACCTAGATATTTAACACTTCTTGAATTCTGTGTCCCAATCTGTAGAAAGCCTCCATACAGGGAGTCAGGTGGTTGAATTAAACTCTAAGTATTACAACTAATATTAAGGTGATTGACATAATACATTTTTCCTTTCTTCATAGGGTATGTAAATTCTAGAAAGATAAATATAAAAGGGAAAATTTGACTTTCTGATAAACCATACATTGGTTGAAAGTGGGATTTGTCATATTTTTTTAAACATATGCTTTAAATGAATTGTATTCAAGGGCTACTGGTCCCTAATTCCCATTAATTCATTCAGTTTATGTGGTGATATATTTATTCAACTACACAACTCTGTTGAATTGCCACTAAGAACCAGGGATTAAGATTATAATAGCAAAGAAAAAGGGGATGGTTACTGCCCTCAGGAAGCTTCATTCTAGTGGGAACACCTGAAAAATGACAACAAACCTCCCCCAAACTGTTAAAAGTTAAAGTAATTATGGATTATTATAACATGTAAGAAAATACAGGGATGATGGCCAATAACTGCAGGATAGTGCTTCAGGAAGTGTTGTCAAAGAAGGACTCTCTGCAGAGATGACCTTCAGACCTGAAGAATGGTAAGCAGGAGCCATACCAGAAACTGGGGAAACCATTTCCAGGCAGAAGAAAGAAGGAGCACATCATCCCCCAAATGGGAAAATCTTGGTTTATGCAAGAGACAGCAAGTAGGGCAGAAGCACTAGAGCCTGACAAATCATTGGGAAAGTGATGTGGAAAGAAATTGATACTGGGCAGGAACCAGATTAAGCAGTGTCTTGTAACTCAAGGAGTTTGGATTTTTTCCTAAGTGCAGTGGGAAAGCAGTGGTGTGACTTGATCTGATTTATGGTCTATAAAGATGATTCTGGCTGCTCTGTTGAGAATAGGATTAGAAAAGGCCAAACATGCATATATAGGGACATACCCCACACACCACATTCTGCCTCAAGAGGACTGTAAGAAATGAAAAAGCATGTTTGGCCAAGTTCCTGTCATGTAATAGCAGAGAAGCTTGTGACCTAATGTGAGCTCCCCAAGGGTCTTTGATTACCAGATGGTAGAGGGACCACCTTTCCTCTCTATGCTGCCTGCTTGGTCTCTGCACAGCAGCTGCCCAGAGCCTATAACAGCATGTGAGGCTTCACAAAGGATGAGACCCAGATAGCAATGCCAGTTTGCCATACTCTGGAGATGCTATCTCAATGGGATCATTTTCCTACACAAAATATAGTTTCATATTCAGTGTGTGAGGTAGTCCAAAGGTAAGAATACTCACTGTGTGAAATATCCAGGGTATAGGAACAATTCATTTTTACTACTATGAATGTACATTTCATGTAAATTTTATCCAACTGTTAGGTCAGATTTCTTTTTCTCATTTATATTTGGTACATTCCATTAGTACTGAGTTTCCTGTATACATGGATGTTATCTATGAGGGATTATTATAAACCCTGGATGACTGTTGATCACTAAAAATTGAATCGATTGATCCTTAACAGTCATCTTTTACCTCCCTGCAGCATTCTTTAATTAACACACTACAGGGTTTCAGAGCTAGAGTTTTGTTGTCACAGTATGCTTCTATAGAAGTGTAACAAATTAGGAAGCAAAGAGTGGAATGAATTTAGCCTTTAAGATGCAGGTATTAATACATTGAGTTGATGTGAGTGAAAGACAACAACAGTAATTACTGCAAGCCTTCTGTTTTGAATTTATCATCTTGAAGGATAGCTATAGAAAATATCAAGGACATTACAGAAAATAAATGGAAAAAATGACAATTCAATTACAGGAAAGGGTGCTTCTTATTATATGGATTGAGTCTATATAAAGAAGTCATTAGAATTTTTGTTTTGTTTTGTTGTAAAGAAAGAGAGCATAGAATGTTGATACTGCCAAAACCTACTCATTTATTTAATAGTTGCCAAATACAGCCTTGATATTCTGCTAGAGATTTGACAGTTAATGGTTTGCCAAGGTTGTTTGGGAACACTTGATGTCTTTCCCATATGTTGTTAGAAGGCAACCCTAGAACACATGATATAAGAGCCAGGCTGGAAATGGAGCTCTTTGTGGAATCTGTTTTTTTGTTAAATTCTCACATTATGGCCATTAATCTCTGGTCCTTTGTAGGTCTGTGAGTGATGAAGGGAACAGGGCATATTTAGGAAACCAGGGTAACATATGCCTCCCAACTTAGAATCTACCTTTGTTTCATCATTAAAATATGGCTCCTTGAGAGGTCTAGTGTTAAATAGTCTCAATTCATTTCCTGGATGATTTTTAGACCTTATTGTTGATTCACCACAAAACTGTCATGGTATAGTCTAGCTAACTGAGAGAGTGGGTCTAAACAGGAAGAGGAATACTAACTTCTCCTCTTGTGGGTAATATTTTCTGATGAGGGTGAAGCTGTTGGTGTTGGGAGTAAGTGATTGCTTATATTCCCCTGTGCTTTGCCTGGCTGTGCTTACGGAAGCTTTTATTGTTATTAATATTTAACATTGACTGAAGGCCAATGGTGATAAATACAACATTGAGCTAGCTCTGGTCTTTGCCCAATTGGATAATTTCCAATTATACAAATAGGAAGTATTAGTTGCTCTATATAAATATAGGGATAAATGGGACAATGTGGGGAAAAAAACAAGTAGTCATTAATATTCATTGACCTATAACAAATTCCAGATGAACTTCCATCATATCTTAAGAAAAACTGCTTAATTTTCTAATGAAAAGATTTAATATTTTCCAATTTTGGTTAGTCTTCTCAGCTGGTTGCACTTAAACATTTATTTTGGAGTTACTAAGAATTATATATTCTGAAGGTGGTATGAACTAAATTACTGTGAGTTTAATGAATTATTTAAGTTTAACATATAAATAATTATTGTTAGGTTCATGGGTAAGTGTCAGACCATTATATTCCCCAAATTTTTATTTGTTATTAAAATTATAGTAATGAAATACATCAATGTATTTATTAAAACAAAAACTGAGCAAATACAAACCTGTATTAAAATGAAGCTATGCTATTTTTCTTCAAATATTCTTTCTAGAGGCAGAAATTGTTTTGCTGCTAAAACGTTAGGGAATGTGTATTGGTTCATCTACTTGCCCTCTGTGTTGGAAAAAGAATTGATTTATATCCTGCCTTTTTCCAATTTGCTCCTCCATCTAATATAGCACTGAATGAGAATAATCCATTAATAGCCATGAGTGTGGTTTTTGGGGAAGTGAAGCTCCAGAAAGCATTAAACTAACAAACAGAATGCAATGTGTTTTATTTATTTATAATTGTCCTGATAGAAATAAGTTGGAAGTGTCCTTATCATATAATCTTTTATAGTATTAGGTTCTTGATGCTCTGTGAGTTCCTTTGATGTTTTGCATTTTAGGATTTTCTTGCCAGACATTTAGAAATTCCTTAGAGTGTCACATCTAAAACCCTGTGTTTTTGATGACTCTTTTCTTGTTTTTCTACTTCTAAACTTACATGTCTTATACCTTCTCAATTGTGAGAAGGAAAGAGGCTATACCTTACTGTCTGTGTCTAGAACTTACTGGGCTTAAAGTAAAATATTTTGTTGAACTTACTTAATTTTCAGATTAAATTTTACATTGTGAGAATTCAAATTTAGAAAATCTAAATTTGGTTTGGTTTAGAGATGATAAAGGATAGAATAATAAAATTAGTCATTTTTCCCAAAATTATATAGAAATTGTGTATAGAACAATTTTGGTGAATTATGTAACCACGTAAAATAAACTTTTCTCATTACAACAGTGATCATTTACCAACTAAAAAGTAACATTTAGAAATGCAACACATGTTTACTATGAGATTATTACAGAAAACACTAAAGAGCAAAAGATTAAAAATAAAAATAATGTGCAATTTTCTTACCCATAGAAAACTTCCATTTACCTTTGAGCTTCTGTTCTTTAATCCTACTTGACATATATCTACATATTACTTTAACAAATAAGGGATCATATTATATATAAATGTCATACACTTCTTACCTAATGTAGTATTCATTTTTCATGCCATTAAGCATTCTTTATGGTAATATTTTTGTCTTACTATTTAACATGACTTTATCAAACCAATTTTCCACTATTTGTCATTTATATACAGTTGACTCTTGAACAACATTAGTTTGAACTATAGGTCTGCTTATATACAAATTTTTTTCAATAAATACAGTATTATAAATGTACTTTCTCTTCCTCATGATTTTCTTAATAACATCTTTGCTTTTCTACCTTTACATAAAAATATATATAATGCAAATAATATACAAAATATGTGTTAATCTACTGTTTATGTTATCATAAGGCTATTGGTAAACATTAAGATATTGACAGTGAAGTTTTAGGGGAGTCAAAATATTTTACTAATTTTGACTGCACGGGGCTCCTAATCCCCATGTTGTTCAAGAGGGAGACTATATTTTTTTAAAATATTTTTATTTATCCATTTGAGAGAGAACATGAGTGAGAGAGAGAGCATGAGCAGGGGGAGAGGAGGGGAGCAAGGGGAGGGGAGCATGAGTAGGGGGAAGGGAGAGAAAGCATGAGCAGGGGGAGGGCAGAAAGAGAGGGAGAAGCAGATTCTCCACTGAGCAGGGAGCCCACCTTGGGCTTGATCCCAGGACCCCAAGATCATGACCTGAGCTGAAGGGAGACACTTAACCAACTGAGGCACACAGGTGCCCCCAGACTGTATTTTTAATTGTCCTCTATCACAATCAAGTTAGTGATGAACATCTTTATCACTAGGTATTCACATATACCCTACACTAACAAATACATACACTCAAATGCATATGTTTGTCACAATCATTAGTGATTCACAAAATCATTAAAATATGCATCTAAAGTAAGTACTGTATTTTTTTTTGAAACAGCAGCTCATAGTTACAAAAGGAAAAGTGTTTACTTAAAAAACCACACTGGACATTGCTGCTATAAACATTCGGGTACACGTGCCCCTTTGGATCACTACGTTTGTATCTTTAGGGTAAATACCCAGTAGTGCAATTGCTCGGTCATAAGGTTACATTATATGTTTAAATAAAGCTTAAATTTAAAAAAAAAAAACACTGGACTGACAAATTTAATTCTGTAAATTAATTTCTTCACCACAGCATCATAGCTGCCAACGTTTATTTCAAACATTTTATTGCCTCAAACATTAACCACTGGCTGCCAGGTGCCAGGTGGTGTTCTCAGAATATAAGATGAAGATCACAAAGTTTGTGTTTAAACTACTCACAGTTTCATGGGAACAGATTTATTTTATAGAAATGAGGTAGGGTAGGGGTGCATGGGTGGCTCAGTGGGTTAAGTGTCCAACTTGGTTTTGGCTCAGGTCATGGTCTCTGGTACCTGAGATGGAGCCCCACACTAGGCTCCATGCTCAGCAGGGAGTCTGCTGGAGATTCTCTTCCACTCCCTCTGCTCCTTCCTCTGCTCATGTGCTCTCTCTCTAAAATAAAATAAATAAATCTTAAAGAAAAAAAGAACTGAGGTAGGATTGCAGAGACAAATCAAAGATAAAGCTTAACTTCATAGGAATCCTTACAAGTGTACATCAAAACAGATAATAAGTGAAGAAATAAAGGAATCAAGTGATAAACAATAAAACAATAATAGATGGGGACGCCTGGGTGGCTCAGTTGGTTAAGCAGCTGCCTTCAGCTCGGGTCATGATCCCAGCATCCTGGGATCAAGTCCCACATCGGGCTCCTTGCTCAGCAGTGAGCCTGCTTCTCCCTCTGCCTCTGCCTGCCACTCTGTCTGCCTGTGCTCGTTCCTGCGCTCACTCTCTGACAAATAAATAAATAAAATCTTTAAAAAAAAACAAAAACAAATAATAGATGAAAAAAAGGACTAAGCTCATGATACATGCTAAAATTTATTTAGATATTTGATGATATCTATATGACCTATCATTGGTTATCACTTTATAGACACTAATATCCATGATGCTTACTTTCTACCATACTAGGTTAAATAGCAGTAAATCTGCAATAGTGTATATTAGGATTCTCTATAAAGAGATAATGGAAAGATTATGAAGGAATGGAGATTTGATTTACCCAAAGTAATGTTACAAAGCAAAAAGATAATTTAGTAGTATTGAATTATCAAATAACAATTGATGGAACTCTGAAATATAGCCTAATTCATGTATTTAAAAATTTTTTTAGTTGAATTCCCTTCTGTGTTCTGGTATTTGGTATACCCCAAAATCCACAATGATGCATTCATAACTGGTGACATAAACATTATCACAATTACACAATCATTTTGGATCATGGTTAATTTTTCTTTGCTATATACTGATGTATGATACGGCAATGTGCAGAATTTGTCATTGTTCATTTATCTGTAATTTCAAAATTTAGTACCATATATTTTAAAGTTTCTCAAAAGGTTCTTAATAATTTACTTTTCAGAAAACATTTCAGGTTCAGGCCCTATATATGGATCATGTGAAAATTAGAGACATTTCAATGTTGTATATCCCTAGAATCAGCAATATTTTCACTATCATATTGACTTCTTTGAATCGATATGGGGACAAACAACGTAATTTCTCATTTCTTTGATTTGAAGTGAAAAGTTGCATGGGTAAAGTAGTCTAACAAATATCGTTCATGCACTGTTGACTGTCAAAGGGAAGAGTTAGAGGAAAGAGAAATCAGTCATCAGCTCCTCTCCCTAGTCAGGCACCAATCAACCAACTCTGGTGGTTTTGTGCCTTCCTCACTTATCCAGTTAAGTAGTGCTTGTTTGGATACCCTATAAACTCAGTCTGTTCATTATTTTCAGGATGTAGTGTACACTGCTAAATCCTTAGTGAAGAAACAGAAAATCTGGTATCGCAGTTGGCATTTATAAGGGGTTTGTATCCTGGAGTTTAAGTCAATGAGTTTGATTTCCTAATTCTATATATTCAGGGGCTTTATGAAGAATGGTTAGAAGTTTTATTGGCAGAATTATAAGCTATGTGGTTTTGACAAAATGATGAATATCTCAATTCTTTTGTGTTTTGGAATTTGAGAGAAGAAAATATAGATGAAAAAAATATAAACACTTACTGAGAGCTATTTGTCATTTTTATTTGAGTATTATATGAATTTGTTTACTATGAAGAAATAAAAGAAATATGTACTTTTATTCAAAACTGGTTCATCCTGAAGTCTTTTTATCTGAAAAACAAAGAAAATCTAACAGATCATACCAAACTGAAATCATCCCTAAAGACTATTGAGTAAAGATTGCCTACTCTTGATAGTTTAAAATATTCATTGAATTAATTCAGAACTAAAAATGTTTCTACATTTTAAGATTATTCTTTTTTCCCCATATTACTTTTTGATAATGAACAATATTTTTTCTTCCAATAACAAACAATAAGCATCATTAACAGAAGCACTAACTATTCTCTAAGCTCACTAGACATGGGGCATTGGCTACATGTTGGAAGAGAAAATGGTGTTCTTTTTTTTTTTTCTTTTTAAGTTTAAATAAGTACAAGGCCCACATCTCATCTATAGGATCTTACAATCTAATTTGAGAGAAATGAGTTAAAGACAGTTAATAGTATATGGTAGTTTCATGAAGTTTCAGATGATGTCAATGATACATGCCATAAATACTGAGAAAGGAATAGTCATAAAGGAACTGTATTCATAAATGTCTTTTAGGAGTCTCTAAGAAACACTGCAAGGAAATTTAAAGGATATTTTAAATAAAACACCAAGGGAAAGATTTGTAAGAGGGCATACATAGAACAAGAAATAAAAATGTGAACCTTATTATGATAGCAAAGAGAAAAACTTTTGAAGAAATTACTGTGTTTGACATGGTGTTTGGGGAACACTGGATTACTTTGTTAACAATGTGAAATAAATTATAGGAAAGAGGCTATACTGAGGTCCATAGACAGGAGTCACCAGTTAGGAGAATGATGCAGTTCATCAGGTTTGAAACAGTGAGACTGCTACTGGAGAAGTGGCAATGGGAACAGGCATGACTGGCTTGATGTGGTAGCTTTGGTAAGTGGGCAAACGAGAATCTAACTGACAGAGATAGCTCCATCTGAGGAGTAAGAGAAAAACTTTTTTTTTTTCTTTTTAAAGGTCAGTTTTAAAACTTTAACAGAAATGTTAAATTTGAGACACTATAAGGATCTTGAAGGTAAAGGTGATAAAGGTTGGAGATGTAGGTTTTAATAATGATCATCTAAGAATATGTGAATAGGTTCAGGCTGAATTACATCAGTATCCAGGATTATTTGTACACTAACAGATTTGAATGTTCAATATTTACATATTTAAATGCTTAACTATTTGCATTTTTATTTATTTGATTTTTTTTAAGATTTTATTTATTTGACAGAGAGAGAGAGACCACAAGTAGGCAAAGCAGCAGGCAGAGAAGAGGGGGAAGCAGGCTCCTTGCTGAGCAGAGAGCCTGATGCCAGGCTCGGTCCCAGGACCCCAAGATATGACCTGAGCTGGAAGGCATAGGCTTAACCCACTGAGCCACCCAGGAGCCCCTATTTGCATATTTAAACAGTTTTTGTCAGTGCCTGTGTGTTTCCAAAACACCAAGAAGGACATGAAATGAACAACAGATACAGGTGAGTTCTCTGTACTGAACGAAACAGTAAAGTTGTTGACAACTGAACTTGGAACACAGATAGAATACATATTAAGGCAGGAACAGGAAACACAAATAGGAAGAGACACAAGGAAGGAATGGGCTAAGGAATAGAAAAAAAGAAAGAAAGAAACTGTTGTAGAATAAAAGTTAAGAGTTAAGGTAATTTCACAAAAGAATTGGTTTGGTCCACAATTAAAAATGACAATAAAATGTGACCTGAACTTTAAGATCTCGCATAAAATAGTTGCAGTAGAAACAGGGATGCAGAAAAAAAGATTTTTTAGCTTAAGAAATGAGTGGATGAGAAAATGTAATGGATTATCTCAAAGAACAGTAATTCTTTTATTGAAAAAAGCCCATTATTTTCTTCAAAAGATAATGTCTTCTGTGTGGAAAAAAGGATACAAAGACAAGATCCTGAAAAATAAAAGGACAGATTATGTATAAATCTTAAACATATATATAATGTTAACAGAGTCCTTAGTAGAGCAGGCTATCCCTAAAGAACATTTTCAGTGTTTTATTCACTGCTTAACTGTAAACTTAGGATATGGAACTACAAACCATAGCAAAGATTAGGTAAGCTTTTGGTTATATATAATCTTATTACCCTAATCAAAAAATATGTATTTCAAACTGCAGTTGAACAATAGTGACATGAGTAAAACTGAATTTGTAATATAGGAAAAAAAGCAAAATACTAAAAAAATTCTTGTATTTTGGCTGTTCAATCATTTCTTTAGAAAAAACTATAACTGATTTTCCTGAGTATGTCAAATCCCTCTGTTGTATGTGCTCTCCAAGAAGATCATTGCCATTTCAAAGCAATAATCACAGTTTATATTTGAAAAAATATTTTAGACTATTATTTGAATAAGGATTTTCCCCTAATGAATTTTAAGTACCATGAAAGCAAGATGCTTTTATGTATGGTATTGCTTATCATTATAACCTAACACCTAGGACTGTGCTGAGCTCAGAGAGTACTAATCTCACACTACCAACATTTCAGACTTGGTATCATTCCAAATATCAGTATTAAGCCACAATTTCTCAATAATTTTTTTCTTGGGGGTAGTGATGGGAAACTTCCTACAATATTCTTGACCTCTTAAACATCAGGGCTGTGATGAGTTAAGTAGAGATATGTGAAAACAAAACAAAACAAAAATATCTCTAAGCATTGCAAACTGTTCCTTAGAGGGAGCACAAAATTGTCCCTGATAAGAGTCCCAGAGCTGGCACACAGTAGGCAGTCAGTAACTGTTTCTTAAAGAAATTAATGCAAGTGTTCACCATTTCACTACTAAGCAAAAGCTACACTGAGAACTAAAATCCTTTAGAAGGAACTGAGATGATATCCATGGTCTCTACTTCTACTATCCCTTAGCTGCAATCTTGACTGCCTTTACAGTGAGAGTGGGAGACTCTAAGAGATACTCTACTACGTCTATAAAATGAAAATTCTAGTTCCTCGATTTAGCTTTACTCTTAGTTGGCCTTGCCTATATAAAATTTTGCTGTTGCTACCCACAGAGGATTAAGTAATCTTGAGAAATGTAGTTAGGAGACAGTTGACTGAATTTGGCTAAAAATGCAGGATGTGGATGAATTTCTCTATAACCTGAGTTGTAATTTTAGTGATGGAATCAATCTGACCCTGGAAATACTCTCATTCATTATGTATAGGAGTAAAACTCCCTTCTGAGTAAGAGAAAATTAAGATAAATCATGTCTTGTTTGGCTATTCCTTTAAGAATTTATTTCCTTAAAACTGCAGCTGTTACTTGGCTACAAACCCTTGGTTGGGCAGAGCATCACTTACTTATTCATTTGTTTATTTAGTACATGGACTATAGTCATCCATAATGACTATCTGCACTATGTGTGGGGACATTTGCCACCTCAATCTCTTCTACTATTAATTTCTGTTAGTCATTCTTTTTTAAAGTATCTTATCTTATGGGTCACAGTGGGGAAACATAATACTATTTTTTAAGCTCTACTTCTTGTAAGTAACTGTGCTATGGAAAATATCAAGTATTAACTGATAAGAAATTAACACAGATAATATTACCTCACATTTGTACATTTTCACATAATTTGTAATTATACATTTTCAAAACATTTTTGAACCTTCTTTGCCCTCACAATAATTCTCTGATGTAGCTAGGGCAGGTGTTGCTAACTACGTCTTACAAATAAATAAACAGATAGGAGCACTTTAATGTATTCATATCTCTTTAATACATGAAAAACTTCATGACTGTAAAGTTTGTTTCTCTTTGTACCACTAATTAAATTTAGCTGTTCTCACAGGAATCAAAATAAACTAGCTGATTTTCAGAGATGTTTAGATGTTTCATCCTGCTTTTTTTTAAAGATTTTATTTATTTATTTGAGAGACAGAGATCACAAGTAGGCAGAGAGGCAGGCAGAGAGAGAGGAGGAAGCAGGCTCAATGCTGAGCAGAGAGCCCGATGTGGGGCTCGATCCCAGGACCTGAGATCATGACCTGAGCCGAAGGCAGAGGCTTTAACCCACTGAGCCACCCAGGCGCCCCTCATCCTGCTTTTATGGATCAACAAAAACCTAGAGGAAAGAACAGACTTACTAGCAGGAGGCTCTAGACTTGGTATATCTCTGGCAAGAAAAGAAATGTGTACTAAAATCCAACTTTAAGTCAGGAGTTTCAGCAAACCTGTAGGGAACTACTATGTACACAAAATGTGCTTTTTTTCTTCCCAATCTTACTTTGATGCATATTTAATACTCTAATGTGTAGGAATTTGAGTAGCATTAAGATACTAGTAAGTTGTTTTTTTTTTTAATTAGGAAATTGGAAAATGCACTTGCTTTATTTAAGACCCTAAAACTGAATAAAGAGGCAGCTCAAATCCTTCATATATATATACATATTTTTTAAAGATTTTATTTGTTTGACAGAGAAAGAGAGGGAGAAAAAGAGCACAAGCAGGGGGAGCATAGGTAGAGGGAGAAAGAAAAGCAGGCTCCCCGCTGAGCACGGATTTCCCCAGGCAGGACTCTCCTGGGATCATGACTTGTGCAGAAGGCAGACACTTGATCAGCTGAGCCACCTAGGTGCCCCCTTCATTTATTTTTAACTGCATTTATACTTATGAAATAAAGAGTAGTGCTAGAGTGTCTTTATCACTTTTGAACTATAATCTAGAATGCTCTGTGGTAATTCTAGGGCTGTTTGCCCTCAGAAACATTCCTCGCCCTTCTCCTTCTTTCTTCCCTACAGCAGTGGGACTAATCCCTACAGCCTGCACTTCTCAGTCTTCTCTACCAACTGCCTTCCTCAGGATTTGGCCAGTGGCAGACACTGATGGCAGATTGAAGAGATGAAGAAAGAGAGAAACATGGGTGTGCATCCTCTCCTCTGCTTTGGGCAGCCTTAGCAGCCACTCAAAGAGACGCTTTTAGGTTCCAGTAACACTAGCTCCTCTCTTCAACCTTCCAGGCCTGGGATGACTATGCCCCTGCTCTTGATGAACATGGTTGATTATCCAGCCATTCCCTGTTTGGCTTCTTAGCCATTCTATACATGGATAACAAACTCCCTCCATTAAATCTGGTCTCTTCTCAAAATGGATAATGGTTTCTGTTTTATTGTTTGAACCTTGACTGATATGTGGTTTTTATTGCTTTGGTTTCCTTTGGGAAGAGAGCAGGGGTAATGATGGCTTTGAGAAGCTTCTTAGCCTGCAACTCTTCTGAGCTGACAAGATTAGTAATTTCTAAATGTGGCCAGGTCATTAGCCAGAGGGCCATCTTAAAGGCAGAAAGATTATCTGGAACTGGAAAGAAAGATATTGCATAGTTGGAAGAAACTCTGACACTAGGGAAGAGTGTTTAAGTCCTGTAAATAGTAGTCTCTGCTGTGTCTGCCTTAAATATACTCTTTTTACTTCTAATCTAATGAGGGAAAAAAAACTGATAAAGAGAACCATTCATGACAACAAATATAAACATTTTTAAACATTAAAATACAATTGTGGTATCTGCTAGAATTAAAGAAAAAAATTAACAAAGGAGCAAATGCGATTTATCTGAATATAAATTGCTAAGAGCTGCTAACTATTGCACCATGCACCAAGGGAGATAACAGTGAATTTCCCCTTGAAGAACGGCCTCCAAGACTAGAGAAAGCAATCTGAGATTCCAGGTGGAAGAGCCCTCAGACTGATGTTTTTGGGCACGAAGTTGGTTACTCCCTGCCTAGAGTGTGGCAAGCTTCAAACAAATATTTGTTGTTTCCAAGGTGGCAGAAACAAATGGAGGACAAATCTCTGTCCTAAGTATAGAATTCAACTCTGTCTCTGGGGCTGCTATTAATTCTCAAACTTCCCAAACTTAACTTCACCTTCTTAATGAAACCTCCAGTAACTACCCATCTTCTCTAACCTCCCCTTCCTAAACTTGACAAAAATAAAAAAGAATTAAGACCAGTGTTTACGGAGCCTCAGAGCACATAGTAGGAATAGCCTTCTTCCCCACCCTGGGGCTACTTCTCTTCTTTATGTACACATTTTGATTCAATCTCATGATCCTAAATATGATTATTTTGTCAATGACACCAAAATCTCTATTGTCTGCCTTGACTTCTTCTTGAGCTTTTATGCTGTTATTTCTAGTGGCTCATCATACTCACAGGGCTCAAATGCACTTAACAGAAAGCCCCAACTCCTCAGCTACTAACAATGTCCTCCCTGATCTCACTTCATTTTGCCCCTCTCTTACCCACTATGTTCTAGTCAGATGCATCTTCTCATTTCAACTTCAGTACTTGTGCAGGTACCATTCCCTCTGCCTTCAGAATATTCTCCCACACCGATCTTTCACAGGGCTGCTTCTGTCCATTCAAATCCCAGCTCAAAATGGCACTGTACAAAAATCTTCCCTGATGACCCAATCTAAAATTTTCTGACCTTCCTCCTTTCTTTCAGTTAATGGCAGTTAAAACTCTTTGAAAGTGTTTTTATTTGTTGTACCATAAGCACTACCCTACTTTGTCTTGTTCACTACTACGTTTCTAAGACTTAAAACAAGAGATCCTGTCAAATAATGGGTAATCATATACTGCCTAAATGAGTGAATGAGTACATTCTAGTGGAAAAGAGTCCAAAAACAGTGTCAGCATCATAATACACTGGGAGTTAATAAGAGGATATGGCATCTCTCACCATCCTTGCCCCCAAATACCAACCTTACTTTGGCCTTTAAAATATTAGTATTAAAATTAATGTACTACAGAGAGATTTCTGTTATCATAGAACAAATTTCCAAGTAGGCTCACTGGTTCTCTAGACTGAACTCTTCTCTAGCCTAAAAAATGTAGAACTGTTATTCGAGTTCTAAACAATTATAATTCAGATACACTTTTGCCCTAATGGCCACATTAACTAATTAACAGAAACCTTCCAATGTATTTGCCCTCTCTCTGGTCCTGAGATTGTCAATTATTATTATCTGCATTGCAGACGTGTGTAGAGTAATGTCTCATGGAAACAAAATGTTTTCCAGCATAATATATACAACCAAACAGTGGTGCTGTTCAATGAATAAGAATGTGATGAACTGTGTCATTCAGAAAATGCAGACTGAGAAAACAGCCTAGTTTCTAAAAATTTATTGGATTTCATCTTGTTTTCCCAGCATAAATTCTCACATTACCTATTAGATAATTAGCATTTAATAAATGGTTTTTAATTGAATTAACTTTAAGATATGTTAGTTTCTACATTAAAAAATAAATGTAAAAAAACCCTTAAACATTTGCTGAGTTATTTATTGGTCCTCACAATTTATGATATCTTTTACAGAAACAGTTCATGTATAATTTCCTTAGTGCCATATTATGAGAAAGTAAATTCTTTATAGTAATTCAATGTTTCCTTCTTATACTCTTTTTGTATTGTATGGTATTAGTAGTTTGTATCCTGAAGTTCATGCATAGTTTTTCATACTCAGTGTTGACAATGGATATTTATTTTTACTTAATAATCTTTTATTTTGAAAGAAACCATATGCCTATCAATACAGAGCCTTGTGTCAAAGCTGAAGAAAAATATTTACCAAATTCAAACTGATCACTCTTCTTATACAAATTCTATTCCAGAAGAAAGGGACTAGATTCTGTTCCAGAAGACCCAGAAGAAAGGGTCTAGATGAACATGTGTTTAGATATATGTTTTGGGGAAAGTTTTGTAAATAAGTATAATTTTTTGTTAAACATTCAGTATAATTTTTTGTTAAACATTCAGTTAAGCCATATGATTATGGATTATTCTCTCTGGGAAAAATTTTTACCACAAATCTAACTTCTTTAATAAATATGGGGCTTATGTTTGTTATCTGTAAATTCCTATGAGAGCTTTACTAGTTTCTATCTTTCAGAGAATTTATTTCATATAAACTACTAAAATGATTGATATAGAGTTGTTCACAATGTTTTCTTATCATTTAATGTCTGTAGGATATATAGTGAAAACTCTTATTTTTGACATGGGTGATTTGTGAAAAATATGATTTTATATCTCAATTTGAGTTTGTAAGATAAACAGGTCTTAACAGAGTCTATTTCTTGTATGAAACTTAACTTTTTCTTAGCTTAAATTTATTTTCAATAATAAAAATTTTAACAGAATTTCAGAGCACCCCAAGTTTTAGCATCGCTTTCCATTTTTACAAACATGACTAAGATGCAGAAAAAAACAAATGGTTTTACGAATACAAAGTGGCCAGCTGATGGAACATCTAGATTTGAAACTATTTCAATTCTATGTCCTAATGTTAAATCACACTTAGAAAATTTTTAGCCAATTATTCTTTATAAAATTTGAAACTTATCTTTTTTAGGAATTATTAATTTAATTATATTTCTCATTCAAAAATTATAATCATTTAAACATTTCAATTAAGAATTATCATGTGAACATTTTCTAATCTACATACACACACACACACACACACACACATTAATTTTTTTGTTGTTTTTATGATTGCTGTGATTCTTCTGGTCTTTGCAGCCACCTGCCCATCTCTTGATGCTTGTAATGTGGCAATTAACCAGCAGCTTCTTAATGACCTAATTAAACCATAATGATAGAGGTACAAGGCATTTCCTGGGGATTAATGGCCAACTGAAAAGAGTTGATGGCCCATGGCATAGCTGAGAGCCATTAACCCTAACCAGCCATTAATCCTGTGAAAACAGTATATACAGAAATTATTATTATAAGCTCAAAATGAAAACAATGAAGTATAGTATATTTATATACAGTGAAATTATACTTGCTAAATATGGCATCTTACTAAAGAATAAATGTCTGAACTGCTCTAAAATAACCATTAAACCTTTAAAACCTACTGCCAATATACAGAAATATTTAATGAATTAAGTAAGTATTTCTTGAGTAACTTTGGTTGAAAATTATAGGAGACAACTGGAGCTATATTAAGTCAACGAGGAGAAAGTAGTGCTTCCTGAGAACTGACATCAGAAAACAGTTGGATTCAGGAATAATTGGAACTGGAATTTAGAGATATGTGTGGAACCCAAACAGTATGTATATCTTTTCCCTCTATCCCACTCTGGAATTATGTATTTCTTTCTTTCTCTCTGCAAATTAGCTTCCTTTGCATCAAAGACAGAAAGAAATAAGGCTACTCACTGTGTTCCATCACTCAAAGAGATTGAATCTCTTTTAAATTTCAATTACATATTCCTAAGTTAGGAAATCTGGCCAATTGCAGGGGCAGGAAACTAATTAGTGGCCCTTGTGTTTGTATGCATATGTGTACATCTTCTTAGAAAATGAATACATGACAAATAATCCCACATAAAAATTGCTGAGTGTCATTTATCCCTAGAGAAATACAAAGTAAAACTACAATGAGATACTACTCTACATACCCATTAGTATAGTTTAAAAAGATTAACCATACCAAGAACTGGAGAAACTAGAACTCTCATAAACTGTTGGTGGGAATTTAAAGAGGTAATATGAAACACAGCTTCTTAGTTATACATCTACTGTATAATCCATCTATTTTAATTCCAGGTATTCACTTAAGAAAAATGAAAAAGTGTTCAAATATAGACTTGTACTTGAATGTTCATAACAGCTTTATTTGTAATAACCACTATATAAAAGCAATCCAAATATCCATCAATATGCAACATGTATAACTCTCAAAAAAACTGCAATGAGTTAAACAAACCAAACAAAAAGAGCATGCATTATATGATTGTGTTTATACAAAATTCAGGAAGACAAATCAATCTTTAGTAACAGAAAATAGACCAGTGGTTACATGGGTTTGGGGGTGGGAGGGAGAGATTACAAAGATGATTGCTGAAACTTTGCACTGATATGTATGTTCATTATCTTTTTTTATGGTTACGGTTTCAAGGGTATATACTTATATTAAAACTAGTCAAAGAGTACACATCAAATATGTACACTTTATTGCAAATCAATTGTATCTCAAGAAAGCTATTTTTAAAATAGCTGTTCTATGCCTAACACAGAAGCAGAGACAGTGATGACAAAACAGGGACTTGTCAAGTGATCAGTTCTCCATTGCAACCTTTTATATCCAAAATATATGGGAACCTATAAAGTGAGTTAAGCACACTCCTTACTTGTAAGGAATTGTCTCCATCTTACTTATAGGACATTATGATCTTTGTTTTGAAGAGAATGAGATGACTATTTTTTTTTTAAAAGAGAGAAGATAACACAAAGTGTTGTGTATTATAAGGAAGGTAAAATACATCTAGAAAGTGTTTTAAAGCAGGGAGAGATTATTTCCAAATGAGGATTTAAGAAAAGACTACATAGAATAATGGTATTTGGAAGTGAGGCTTTCAGAACATACAGAATTCCAGTGGGCATGAGCTGCTTAGACCAGCATGGGCAGAGACTCAGAGACAGGAAAATTTGGTGTGTTATTAAAAACACTAAAAAATCCCATTTTACTGTAGCATAGTATGTGACCTGGGGAGTAGTAAAGGGGAAAGGCAGAAAGGTAAGTTGGAGCATATATTGTTCAGGTCTTAAATATGGCAGTTAGGATTATATATGTAATTTGGGATTTCCACCTCTGAGTAAAATGTAATAGGTTGAAACAATCATTTCAAGTGCAAAAAATGAGCAAATCATAAAAATCATACTTCTAAAAGCAGTGTACAGCTGTGGAACAAGATAAAACAATGTGAATTAAATTCTAGAGAGAGGAGAGTATTCCTGGGCAAGTTGAGATCATCAGCTATATTTTTTCCCCCAGGAGGAATAGGCTGAGACTGAGGATCCCAAACTAGAAGCAGAAAGACTCTAATAGGGGCAAGGGAAACCAGGAGAGTAGGCCATGTTTTCTTGCATGATAGACTGAAATCTAGAGGAGCCCCAAATGTATGGCTGGTTTTCCCAACAGGACATTTGCTGAGTGCTACTGTGGTGCAGAAAGCTGGGGCTAGCCAGAAAAGCACGGTGAAAGAACCAGTCTTATAATGCTTTGGCATCAAAATTATTCTAAAGGAATGGACTTGTAAAAAAAATTCACTGATGCTCTCTTTGCAAGATTTTGAATATGTGTGAGGTAGGAAGCTAAATAGTTAAGCCTAAAACTTCCAAAAGGCAATATTTCAGGGAAGACAAAGCAACAACATAGCAAGATATCAACCAAAAGCAGGGAAGACTATATTGTGAAAGAAAGGATAGTGCAGACTCATGGTGCTTAGAAAAAAAAAAAAAAAGTGCCATTAGAAGACAGATACTGACAAACACACTATAGAGCTTGCCCTTCAGACACTTGTGGACTGTGTCTAACTAAAAAGGAATCTCAGGTCCAATTTGTTTAAATATAAATGCCCCTTAAAATTATCTGCTTATTGGGACGCCTGGGTGGCTCAGTTGGTTAAGTGGCTGCCTTCGGCTCAGGTCATGATCCCAGCATCCTGGGATCGAGTCCCACATCGGGCTCCTTGCTCGGCAGGGAGCCTGCTCCTCCCTCTGCCTCTGTCTGCCTCTCAGTCTGCCTGTGCCTGCGCGCGCTCTCTCTCTCTCTAACTAATAAATGAATTAAAAAAAAAAAATCTAAAAAAAAAAAAATTATCTGCTTATTAAGGGAAAGACCCAATCTTCTCTGGATAAAACATTACATTAGTCACTATTATTCTTTTAAAAACAATTACTAGAATATAATTTTTTGTAGATGTTGAGACTTGAAAAGAGTCAGGAAAATATGGCAATAGATCAAGAGAAAAATCAGACAATAGAACCAGACCTAGAAATTGTAGTCATTAGTAGTCAATGTTGTTGGAGATAGTAGGATAGGACTTTAAAATAATAATTGTAAAAATGTTAAGATAACTGAAGAAAAGATGAACAAAAAGGAGAGATGGAGAATTTAAACAGAGACTTGGAATCCATATAAAAGAATAACTAGACATTCTAAAATAAGGGTAGCAAATTTTTTATAAAGCATCAATGAGTAAATATGTAGATGATGTAGTAAATGATTTTTGTAACAAGAAATAATAAAGATAAATTTACCCTGGTGTTTTTATTTATAATAAAACATAATAAAAATGATCAGTTCATGGTGTGTCTTTATCAGTACTTGCAATATTATTTTAGGAGATTAGATGCTATAAAAATGGATTTGATTGTCACCTTGATATAAGTTTAAGTGACAGTAAAAGTTTTAAATAGCAAACTATGCAAATTATTCAAAATTATTCTATGGTGATCAAATTTTATTACAATAAATACATTGCTAGAATTCATATAGGCATTCTTCTTGACCTAAAAGTCAGACAAAGTTGATATTCATTCTTACTCAAGTAAATTATCCAGTAGAAAAGGGAAGTGAAATAAACTCGGGCTTATTCCTCTCTTTCTTTAAGCTTCTGCTTATTGTCTAAACTAGTTCCTAAACTAGGGGTAATTTTATTTTATCTTTCCTAAAATCATTTGATCCCTGCTCTACCCCAAGTAGCAGGAAGAGTATTAGCTCTGTCTCTTTAGGTCTCACTTCTCTTTCCTAAATATCCATTAATCCTGGGAACTTACCCTGTCCAAAAGAAGAGAAGGACTAGCTATGCTTCAAAATTAGAAGTATTCAGTTATTTAACTACTGACATGGGTCCTGAAGATAATCCAACCTTAATCACTCTTTGCTAAAAATTCTGAAATTCTTGTTTTATGCTCAGATACTAACAATTTTTCTCATTATTGATATTTTTCATGTAGGGGTCTCTTTGTGCTTTCCTTCTCCAGAGCCTTGGTGGGAGTCAGACAGTTCTCATTCAGAAAAGTCTTTTGAAATTCATCCTTTCTCTCCTAACATTACTGCTGGGTCTTTGCAAATTGTGTAGCTCCTCCCAAGAAATCAGCATTGTCCTCCAGCAGTCTTTTTTTTTTTTTTTTAATGTTGTTAGTCACCATACATTACATCATTAGTTTTTGATGTAGTGTTCTAATTCATTATATGCATATAACACCCACTGCTCACTACAACACGTGCCCTCTTTAATACCCATCGCTGGGCTACCCTATCTCCCTACCTGCCCTGTGCTCTGAAACCCTCCGATTGTTTATTGGAGTTCATAGTCTTTCATGGTTCATCTCCCCTTCTGATCCTCTCTCCTTCAGTTTTCCCTTCCTTCCCCTAATGTCTTCTGTGCTATTCCTTATGTTCCACATATGAGTGAAACCATATGATGATTGTCTTTCTCTGACTTATTTCACTTATCATAATACCCTCTAGTTCCATCCATGTTGATGCAAATGGTGGGTGGATATTCATCCTTTCTGATGGCTGAGTAGTATTCCATTGTATATATGAACCACATCTTCTTTATCCATTCATCTGCTGAAGGGCATCTTGGTTCTTTCTACAGTTTGGCAACTGTGGCCATTGCTGCTATGAACATTGGGGTACAGATGGCCCTTCTTTTCACTACATCTGTACCTTTGGGGTAAATGCCCAGTAGTGCAATCGCAGGGTCATAGGGTAGCTCTATTTTTAATTTCTTAAGGAATCTCCATACTGTTTTCCAAAGTGGCTGCACCAACTTGCATTCCCACCAATGCATTCCCAGTGTAAGAGGGTTCCCCTTTCTCCATATCCTCTCCAACACTTGTTTACTGTCTTGTTGATTTTGGCCATTCTAACTGGTGTAAAGTGGTATTTCAATGTGGTTTTGATTTGAATTTCCATGATGGCTATTGATGTTGAACATTTTTTCATGTGTCTGTTAGCCATTTGTATGTCTTCTTTGGAGAAATGTCTGTTCATGTCTTCTGCCCATTTTTTGTCTTATTTGTTTTTTGAGTGTTGAGTTTGAGAAGTTCATTATAGATCTTGGATAGCAGCCCTTTATCTCTAATGTCTCAGCAGTCTTTATTAGTAGCAGCTTCAAGACAAAAGGTTCTGCCACAACCTAATTCCAAGACTATAAGAACCTCCTTGTGCCCTATTTACTTTAGGATTCAGAACACCCATATGCTTTAATGAAGGGTTAAGCTAACATTTTCAATGACTCATAGAACACCTGCATCAGAAGTACCTGGGATTCTTATTTACAAGGCAGATTCCTGGGTCTCGTCCCAGGTCCACTAACTAACAATTTCTTAAGGTGGGCTTAGCACATCTTCACTTTCAACCAGCTCTTTGGGTGATTCTTATGTCCAAGGTCTAAGAACCACTGAACCAGATGGTTCTTTAGAATGCTGTACACATAACTCTAATGATCCATATTCCTAAGAAATAGATAAAATGTATAGTCAGGAAATTTCCTTTCCCCTTTAGTGGGCAAATTTCCATTAAATAACAAGTGTTATTCTGTTTGTGTATGTGGTGAAAAGAGGTGGAGAGATTCTTCTACAAGTAAATTGAAACTACAAACCATTTCATCCTGGGATCATAATTCCTCCCTACACATAACTGCCACTAAAGGTAAGACCAAAGTGATTTAAAACTATAGCATGTTTTCCTCCACTATTAACTTGAAAGTCCTGTTATGCTCTCCCAGTCTTCTAAATAAGGTTCAGAGAAGCCAATATTTTTGGTAATCAGTAAAGCAGACTGTTTTGGGGAAAACAAAGTATTAGTCATATGTCCTTCAAAACTAGACCTGAGAAGATACTGAAATTAATAAGAGAAGGAAATCTGTTATAAAAACATGAGCATCTAGTTTTAAGGCATCATTATTTCATAGATTAAGAAGTGGAGATGCAACAGGGGTGGGGGTTAAGAGGGTAGGAAAAGAATAAATGAAACAAGATGGGATCAGGAGGGAGACAAACCAAAAGAGACTCTTAATGTCATAAAACAAACTGAGGGGGGTGGGGAAAGGGGGGTTGGGAGAGGGTGGTGGGGTTACATTATATGTTTAAATAAAAATAAAAATTTAAAAAAAGCTGGAAAAAAATAAAAAGATAAAATACACTACAAGAAAAAAAAAGTCCTTAAAATTTAAGGTCTTAACTATCTTAATGCTATCATATAACATGTATGCAGTTAACAAACAAAGACAATTGAGAATTGATCTTACTTAAGTGTGATAAATAAAAGGAAGGAGTTTAATTCATTATAATTTACTTCAGCCTGATTTGAGCTAAGAGAAGGAAATGGAATTCTTCCCTTTACCTGTGTAAAACTGAACAGGTGATAGTGGAGAAGCCTGGATGATATCATTGCTCTTTCCCAGATAAATGCCTAAGTGATTCCCACATTAATGTGCCACCAGATAAAAATGTTTGTCTGGATTCAATGGAAAGGTCAATATGAACAAAAAGAAGTTTTACAGGCTCTGTATTTTCTTTCTAGAACAACTGTCAACTCATAATTAGAATGAAGGTCAAACTACTCCGAAGAGACTTCTCTCTCGACTTTCAGAACGCTAATAAACACTTTGTGAGCATTATTCTTTTGCACATTTGTCAGACAACCAATCCTGTATCTGTAACTCCAGAAATTATGGGAATCCTTGAAACTGGGTATAGATCAACTCACTGAACCTGAATCTTCAACTGAAATTTAATATGAATCAAACAGTATTGAACATGTGTCATGTTCTATTATGATAAGAGTGAGCATAGTAATGTCACTGTTTGGTTTAAGAATGTTCCTTTAATGTCATACCTGTATGGTTAAAGTCCTTTAAAGCAGAATGATCTATGATGAGGTCACAAAATGTATAATTTCCTTTAACTAGAGAAGACTTTGAGGACAGCTATATTAGACATTTTACTTATTTTCATATCCTCTATATTAGCTCAGCTGGATAAGCTTCTCTTGGGTAATATTTTGACTTATTCTGCTTTGTTTTTTTGGACAGACTTGGTAGTGTAAAGAAGGCTGGTGTTAAACATAGGTAGTAGATCTACAATGGCATGGAGCCCAGGTGAATGTCTCGGTCTGGGAATTGGAGCCCCTCTATAATGCCAACTGTCCTACAGTGTCCTCCTCTCATTAAAGGTTAATTAGTTTCTTTTTAGCCTGTAGCTCCATGATATATTATGTGGGTCATAAAGATGATACGAACATGTACTTGGCATGAGATTGTAGACTAACCATATTCATTATGGAGGCATAAATTCACTGCTCTGGGGCCATTTCTATTCTGGCAATGCAAAAATAGTCTCTAGGAAAATCAGACTAAAGATTGGGACATTGCTCACATCCAGGCTCGAGGGGTGAAAATGATCCATTACTAGATGGAGAATGAATTTCTCAGGGCCAGTAACAAAGTTACTCCCAATTTCAGAAGGGTACATGAGACTCACAATTTTATTATATTCTGCAGGAAACTCGATTTAAGAAGCTACAACTGTAGGGAAAAAAACATGAAATGAACTTGTCAGAACTTTAATATCTCTGAGTTCAATTTACCTCTGCCATATAATTGCTACTGGCAGGGTAGGAAGTGACAACAAAAACAAAAGGATGTGAAAACCAGTTCTCCAAAACCTGCTATAGATGGCAACATTTGCAAATAAGTTTTAAATAAAAACCATCCCATTTATGTGAAGAAATTCTATGGATCTCCTTGTAACTATGAGATGACAGTTTGGACAGTTCCCAGGAATCAGACATTATAAACAACTAATTCTAATAACTTACCAAACTGCTATTCTACCTTGAATATTTATTACATCACTTTTTAAAAGAATTATTTTTTTTTATTTTGACAAAATATACGTAACATACAATTTACCATTTTAACCATTTTTAAGTATATAGTTCAGTAGCAAATGCTACTCCTTTCACCCTAAATTATAAAATATATCTGTATCATGTTGGACTCATGAGTAATTGAAATCAATATTTTCCTAATAATTGCTTGAAAGGGAAGTATTTGAGAACCACTTTAAAGACACTAAAGTGTTGGCTGGAGGGAAGCACAGCCCTTCCAGGCTGGGCCAGAGCAGAACTCCTCCCTGCCCTGAGAGTGAGCACTGTGACCCAGATCCTCTATAGCACTCCTGGGTGTCTCTGCCATATTCTCTTTTTCTCTTTCCTGTCCCTCCATATGAACATCTCCAGCACACACACACACATACACACACACGACATTAAATTGCATTTTAGTATACTTAATGAAAGTATGGTGTTCATTTTATAAGTAGAAGTCCTATGCCCTTCTTGAAATATATATTTTGAAAAATTCCTATCTTTTTAAATTCTAAAATTATAATTTATTTAAACTGAAAATGTTTATGTTATAATTTCTTAAGGTATATATTTCCAAGACAAATAAAATTTAACATGTATTTTGGCTAAGAAAACACACATAGGATTGCAAATACCAGTTAGTCAACAGTTAACCAAGAAAAACGTTGGTTCCTTTACTGGGGAATATGCCAGTAGAATATAATCAGATTCCAGATTCCTAAACCCAATTATCCAAACTTTTAGAGAATTATTACACTAAACTCTCACTGTCATCTTAAGGATCCATGATAACACCTGTGGCATCTAACCATTTATTATAACATGATTTCCCAGTTTGCTAATCTGAGTTAGAAAGAACGTCTTTGATTGCTGGGATATTTTTGACCACTTAGGAAGGAAGGAAAAAACTGTCCTTTTCCCTTTTCAAACACTCCCCTTCAAATGAAAAGGTAATAATGTGGATTTATGTTTCACACTTTCCTATCGATAAGGTTCATTTTATTGAAGTTAGCAGGCAGACAGATTCGCCATGTCTTCATTCAGAGTGTTCACAAATAGAAGTGGTGTATGGTCATAAAGCAACCTTCCAGGTCCTTTGAAGTTCTGTGCTCCCCTTTCCATGTAGCTTTAATTAATACTTCTCACTCTCTGGTCAAAAGAGACAAAACATATAATGGTAGTACCTCTACTTGGTCTCCACAGAGTACAATGCTTTCCATTTCAAGGTCAGCATTCAAATGTTGCTATCTCAGAATGTGACTAAAAGATTTATAAACCATAGCCAGGCTTTTTAACAGATCCATCTCTCCTTGGTTTATCAGTCAATGATGGGCTCCTTTTCCCTAAGCTGAAGACATAGAGATTAGCAGAGTAGAAATGAGATGTACCTAATTAATTCCCCAGATCTCTCTAGATTATATTGCTAGTTTTGATTAGCAGAACATCGTGACCAAAATGAAAAATGTGTACAGTAGCTGAAATCAGACATAAGGAAAGAAATAAATTTCCCTAGTACAGAGATGTTCTAAAGTTATCAATTTATAATGATAGTTTCTGATGTTAGTTTTTTCCAAGGACCCTTATTTATGATGACATAACTTTTAAAAGGAAATTTCCTTTCAAGGTTATTAAAATGCCTTATATATATATTTCTTTTATAATATAGGCAAATACACATTCTCAACTACTGTAAGTTATATTCCACATGAATATTAGATCCAAACAGGATATTTATATTTCTTTGTGGTAATTACATGACTGTAAAAAATGCCTTCTTTTCAACTGAAAAAGACAAGAATAATTTGGGAGCTAATTAGCAATTATAATTTGGATCATTAAATGTCTGCCATTTCCTTGTACCTGTCATCAACCTACTGTGTTTGATGAGAATTTTTGCAACATCTAGATTTTAGAGAAAAAAAGCTCTATGCATGTTTCTATTAGTTTCTTGGAACTATAAAATAGAAAATGAGATCAATCATGAAAAAAAAAGAACCCTCAATTGGGTTATTGCCTATTGAATAATAGGTGCATTTTATTGGTAGTTGTTAAGAATTTTTCTTTGTAGTTTAAACTTATTCACAATTACTTTCTTGTACTCAGGAATAAAACACAGCTGCATGCTGTAAACAGTGTTAAATTTACTAGAAATTGCCAAATGTTATAGTAACACAAGATGTTCTAATGGAGGAAGGGAAGGCTTTCCAGAAGAGTCAGTGAATTGTTATTGTAGGCCCCTCTGTGTCTATCAACAAGATGAACAGGGTCAGATGTTCTCCAAACATAGCATAATAAAAGGAAGGCACCTAATGGTAAAACTACAGTAAGGCAAAAAAACCCCAAAAACCAAAAAACAAAAAAAACAAAATTTTTTTGTGGAAATCAAGAACATTCAATATATTTAGAGTTATCTTCTAATGCATTTTCTACAGTAGTGATTCTTAATGGAATGGTAGGGGGTTGGACATATCTGAATTTCATGGAGGACAGAGTGCTGTATTGTTTGAATAGATTTATTCAGTGTTACAATTTTATATGGGGAAAATATATTGTTTTAATCATGCAGAAAATAGTATTTGGCAAAATCCTATAGTTGAAGGTTCATGGTTTGAGAAAATAGAAAATATATACAGTTGTAAGGATCATAAACTGTACTAAAGGGGTATTAAGACTGAAATCCATTCTGTGCCCTGCTCACTAAGCTATGAACCCTGACTGTCTAGATGAGAAGCACCCCATACCTACAATAGGGAAACCTCAAAAGTTCTTACCTCTGTGTGTGCATGCTTGTACACGTATTTTTTTCTCTATAGCCTTATTCTAGATTCTAAGTCTTTATGTAAAATATTCAATCTTCTCTTCAGAGTTATTGCTAAAATATTCCTTGCTGTTGTATGATTCCATCCTACGCCAAACTCTGATATCTGGAAATCTAACCTGGATATAGCATTTCAGTACTCTGTCTAAAAAGAAAGCTCAGGAGTTTGCTAAGAAGAAAATCAGGGCCAGCTGTGCCCTTTTCAATAAAAAAAAAACATATATTTGCAAAAGCAAATTTGAAAATTAGAAAAAAGTGTCATCAACTACATGGTAACATTGCAAGTGCTTGATCTATTACACCTGCATATAGAAGCAACACAGGCATTTTTTTTTTATTTAATTTTTGTGGTGTGTGGTAACTCTTGGGTTAGGGACCAATAAGTTAGAAATAAAACTTGGGGTATCAAAAATGCTACTTAATTCTTGTTGACTGAACACAGGCATAAATCCTCTTAAATCTCTCTCCTTGGAAAAACAGAAACAAAGGTTTCATCTCTGCTGAGAAATACATGGTTGATTTAGGGAATCACTTAAATTTGGTGAGGTCTGTAGAACTTCAGAGAATTAGGAGTTCTTCCAAAAACTTTGTAAAGGAGGAAAGAAATAAATGCTAGAATAGTGTGACTGTTGATATACATGTAATAACAGAAGAATTAAATTTATAGTTGATCACTTACTGTAAGATGAAAGGCTTCACCATGATATTCAGTTGCTATAAATTAGAATCTTCAGCTTTTCAAAATACCTCAGTGTTTTTCCAGGATTTATTTTCCATAAGATAATGATTATCAAATAAATAATTGGTTTTACCTTAGCACTTATCTAACAGCAGGGGATAGCTATTTTATGACATTTTATTTTACTGTCATTATTGCTGAGAAAATAATGATAAGCTTTTTTAAAATTTTCCTAATTGCCTAGAACAGAATCTATTGGTCTGTTTAAATCACTACCCCAAATCAACCTAAATTACACAAACACAAACCTGATATTTTTATGGTAGCATTAGAAACATTGAAGCTTTCACTGGGTGGGTATCCACTGAATTCTCAGAGGCTGTGATAAACTTGAAATGAACGTTTACAAATTAAGCATGATCTTTGCACTCTGGTCCTATGGCCTTGCTTAATGTCTCTGGGCTACGATTCAGAAAACATTCCATAGAATTATTGAGGGAAGTATCTAATTTGGAGCTGGAGACAAATAATATGCTTATGCATTGTTTACTTAACCTAAACCTAAATGTGTATGGCCTAGCACAATCATTTGGGATCTGAATGATACGAAGAAAAAATATGACATAAAGCCATTAGAATATGGGCTTCAGGTTCAGGCAGTCCATGATCTGGCATCATTTTGTTGTGTCATCAGGCTCTTATAACCAACAGGTCTCTCATGTACTTTATCAGTAAAATGTGGGTAATAAGATCGATCTCTTAAGGTATGCTCTGCATATTAATGCAAGTAGCATAATAGGTTGTGTACTTTAGTATCTGCTACATAGTAAATACTAAAATATCAACAAATAAATTATACTATTAACAAAAATAGTATAACATATGGTACAAATTATACTGCAGATATGCCTCTGTACTGCTTCAAGTTTCTCCTATAAGTGTCTAGAAAATTCTATTGTTTGTTCTCTATAAAAAAAATCATCCTTCTCTTCATTCAGCTAGGCTAATAGCAATAATAGTAATACTATTATTATTGATATATAATTGTTAATAAAAATTAAAATATTAAACAAAGTCAGATTTAGTTATCATCTTTCATCCCTCTTTTGCAGATGAGTTCTGCCACAGATATTATTTTTTACCTACATATGGATGGAAAAACAAATAGTCTATAACTGGAAAAGATGCCTTTTATTTCACCTTCACGATTTAAGCTAATATTTACAGCAAGTACAGACTAGAAATATAATATTCCTGAGTATTATCATGGACTGCTTATTGAACCCTTGTTTACCATTTATTTAGTTCTCATAAGGCATTCAAAGATTTATCTGTTTCAGCCAACCCCCACTAGGAATTTGCATAATAATAAAGCTGCTAAATGTTTCTGAAGGAAAATATATATAGTATGACCATAGTGTTATGCAAATTTTGTTTTTATAGCCATTTAGTTTTGCTATAACACCTTATGCCATTTCACAAGCAGTGCGTTGAGCCATGTCAGTGCTGACAACAGCAGAGAGGAACTGGACTCCAGATCCTGCAGCTTCAGCCTTAATGTATGGTTGCCTTAGGGGCATTCTACCTATTAATTTAACATTCTGAAACTAATTATGTATGTCAGGGTGACCTCTCTCTAATCTACATTCATCACAGAGTCCGAGCCGTCTGTCTCTATTGTTCCCATAATAAAATAGCTGTTGATAGACTTATATAATTGACTGTGTCGGAAGTGAACTCACCCTACACTGCTACATGCAAATGGTGTATAGTCCCAATAGAATAAAGATAAGCAAAAAAATAATCCAACTATCTTCAGTAATTAACTTTGGAGGTTTCATAACAACAGTAGAAAATATATTTCCCATTGGCCTAAAAATGAAATTAGGGAGTACATGGGAGTCACATGTATTGTAATTAAAAAAAGTTTTATTGGGGAAAAGTTGAATGAAAGAAATGCACCCTGAGTTTATGCAATACTTATAACATTTCCTGCTCCTTGGACTATCATACTTAGAGAACTCACTTAAGAAATATGTCCAGGGATGCCTGGGTGGCTCAGTTGGTTGGGCAGCTGCCTTCGGCTCAGGTCATGATCCCAGCGTCCTGGGATCGAGTCCCACATCGGGCTCCTTGCTTGGCAGGGAGCCTGCTTCTCCCTCTGCCTCTGCCTGCCACTCTGTCTGCCTGTGCTCGCTCACTGTCTCTCTCTAACAAATAAATAAAATCTTTAAAAAAAAAAAAAAGAAATATGTCCACACACACTTTAATAGGAGATACTAAAATTTTTCTATGCAGTTCTGAGTGTCCATTTCTTCAGCATATATCAAAATCTATAATAAGTATCCCCTTTCTAAAATATCTAGGTTATCTTTTCATTTATCCTGGTGATGTCATGAAAAAAAACTGCTTTAAAGATTAATTTTTTGGCTTTAGTAAATCTATTTTGGAGATGAATAATTTCCCTTTTGTTTGAAAGGACTCGCCTGATAAAAGTAACACTTTTGTAGAAGCCGTCAACCATAAATACTGACTAAATGGCATTTCATGTGGAATATTATACTAGGTTTGGATGAGATTTTTGAATGAGAGAAAAGGCAATCCATAGAATTTATAATAAGTAACCCAGACTGTTTCCAAAGACAGTGGGAGCAGTTCCAGTCACATTGTCCCTGGGGTTCTCTTCTGTTCTTACTAAAAAAAAAAATATTTAGAACTTACTCTCTTTCCAGCTTTATGGTAGGTCTAGAAGGAAACAACAGAAACATCAAACATGGTCTTTGTCCTCAGAGATACCACTAAGGAGCTGGAGCAAGGTAATGGTTAGAAATGGACACTCTGGGGTTTGATACAGGCCTTGGCATTTCAAGATTGTCTGGCCTTGGGCTAGCTGTTTAAAATACCATACCTAAATTTCCTCATCTATAAACTGAACTTATATAGAATTATAGAACCTACCACAAAGGGTTGTTGCAAAAAGCACAATTAGCAAAGTAAATGTAGATTGCAGGGCCAATACAAAGTACTTAAACAAGGTTTGCTATTATTTCCTTTAGTGTGAGATATGTAAATATCTTGAGAATAATACAAAAAATATATACAAATAAATGCTTAGTTATGTGGCATTAAGAAAAATCAAACAATGGTCTAGAAAATAAAGTCAGAGAAGTATCAATTTAAGTCCTGCTTCTACCTCTGCGAACACAGTTACTGAAGCTTTATGAAGCTTTATTTTCTCATAGCTAAAATTTGAATAATAACAGTACTAGTCTTACAGGTCTGTATAAGAATAAAATGAAATAATGTTTATGTCAAGTTCCTGGTATAGTGTCTGGAATTCATGAAAAGTATGAAATTCAGTAAAATTCATCAAATTTTTTTAGGTTCTGTTTTGCTCTTTTTTTTTTTTTTAAGATTTTATTTATTTATTTGACAGAGAGAGGTCACAAGCAGGCAGAGAGGCAGGCAGAGAGAGATGGGGGAAGCAGGCTCCCCGCTGAGCAGAGAGCCCGATGCAGGGCTCGATCCCACGACCCTGGGATCATGACCTGAGCCGAAGGCAGAGGCTTTAACCCACTGAGCCACCCAGGCGCCCCTCTGTTTTGCTCTTTAAGTAGTATTACCATTGGGCAACAAAAGAGGCTGAAAAGGAAGGAAGAAAGGGCCAAAATTATGGCTTCACGGATGGTGTTTTCATTTCCTATGGCTGTTGAAACAAGGTACCACAAATAGGTGGCTTAGAACTGGCAAGTATTGTTTCTCACAGTACTATCTCATAGTCATAGAGGCCAGAAATATGCAATCAAGGTGTTCGTAGGCCCATGTTCCCTCTGGAGGCACTAGGAAAGGATCTATTCCAGACCTCTCTCCTAGCTTCTAGCAGTTCTTTGGCTTTTGGCAGCATGACTCCAGTGTTTCCATGAGGTTCTCTCTGTGTGACTTCTTTTTTGTAGGACATCAGTCATATTGGATAAGGAGCCCACTCCCCACTATGACCTCATCTTAACTAATTAAATCTGCAATGGCTCTATTTCCAAATTGGGTCACATTTTGAGGTACTTGGAGGTAGAGATTCAACAAATAAATTTTGGGAGTAAGGATACAATCCATATCAGGTGGTAGAAGACTCTAAATAATCCTGGAAAGATATGAGTAAGAAATTAATGGAACAACATTCTAGATCAGGGAATGCCAAAAGCAAAAAATAGAAGAGTGACTTAACAGAGTATTAGAGGCATATAAAGAGATAAAAGTGTTTGCATTCCAAGTGATGGGACCTAAGAATAAGGAGATGGTATTAGGCCAGATCTGTGGTCATATAATATACAATGACAAGTACAGTTAAGTCAGCAATTCATAAGAGCAGACCCTGGTTATACCAATACAACTAGGTTGAAATCAGCCCTAGAACCAATTCAGAAAACGTGAAGGTCTAGTTAAGAAATTTAAATACAATGTATAGGCATAAAATTCTAAGTCTAAAGTGGTATGTTCATTGCCCAAGGTATATACATTCAATACCAAGTAACTATTATTAGCTATATATGAAAAAGGTTATCATGATTTGAAATGAGAACGGGAAACTGTATGAGTACTGATTAGTACACATTAGAATATCAATTCCTCTTTCATCCAGAAGAGTACAGAAGGAAAACTCTATGTTGGGAAGGATGGTGACTTGCTGTACTTCTCTTGGCATATTCCCACATTTGTTAAATAAGATGTTACTATTTACTTCCAGAAAAGGCTATTGTGAGAACCAAATGATATTATTTTAGGTAAAACTCTCCTATAGTTAGTGCCCTAAAAAACGTTAACCACTATATTTAAACTTACTAGCTTATTTGATTATTCTTACATAAGAAAGTGAATTGAAAAATAAATGGCAATCACATCTTACCATTCCCACACAGTTCTCTCTTCCATTTTTTTCTCTTTCCCAATTACCTTTCTACACTTTTTTCTCTTAAACTTTCTATCTGTGTCTATACTTCTTCCTTTTCCTCTTGTATTTTTCTTATCTTTTGTAAGCCTTAGTGTCGCATTTGTTTTCCATTTGTAGTTGTATATAATCCAAAGATTGCTCTTCCCAAAGCTGATGTTTGCATATGAAACTGTGTATTGGGTTTCTTCTCTCCTTTTTATATTTCTTTATTCTTCACATTTTTAGAAAATGTTTCCAGTCATGTGCTATGCCCTCAGTCTGTAAAAGGAGATCTAGCATAGCCCCTTGCTGTGAGAAGTTCACAATTTGGCAAGGACATGGCCACATAGATATATAGATCACAATCCAGTGTGATCAGAACTCAAGGAAACAAACATATAGATGCTCATAAGTGGAATCAGAAACACTATGAGGCAGGTAACAGTGACTTGATGCCAAAGGCTTAACTAGAAGCTTTCCAGGAAGAGGGTTTGGATGTCTACATCTTTTAAAATTATTCTCTTGGCTCTCATTCATGGTACTATATCTTGGAGGCCTACTTGCTTCTGTAACTAAAACATTTGCAAAGTTTTCCTGGGTCTGAGATCCGTCTTAGCTGATATTTGGCTGCCAACTCCAAGCTGTATTACTACAAGCCACAATTCCCTTACATAATTTTGTCTTCTTATGTCCAATATGGTTCTCCCTATAACTAGTTTACATGTCTCAAGGACCCTCAAATCTGTGATATTTTTGTTCAAGACAAGATCCTTCTGGACAGTGAAAATGGCAAATTATACCAGTGAAAGGAAATAATTTTCTATATGGAATTTCACACTTTTCTTTTCATGTTAAATACAAGGTAAAATAAATTACTGCCTACTATAGGGAAGACAATTAATTTGGCATCACTTCATGGAAGATGTGATATGGAAGGAGGAAACTTAGATGTGCATAAAAAATAAATTAAGGCAGCCATTCTATAAAATAATGTATAATCTAGTTGGAGAGATAATTACCAAGAATGATGTCTGGCTGACCATATTTTTTTCTCCTATTATTTACCTAGTATCTTGGTATATTGGATAGTATGGTACACAGCTACATCTAAAATATGTGTCCCATGTTTTGAAGTATAGTCAAGATATTTTTGAATGGGCAATAGGTTTAAAATTCAAAAGGTATAAAAGTGTATGTGTAGTGATACTCTTCCCTCTCCTCTGACCCCATAATTACCAAGTTTTCCTTCTGTAGAAACCAATTTTAGTAATTTCATGTGTACTCTCATAAAGATACTATGTATGTAGACATACCCAATTATTTTTCTACTATTTTCTTAAACAAATGTTAGCATACATGCACATACATAACATGTTATACACACACTGCCTTCTTTTCATATAATGCTATAGCCTAAAGTTTATTTTACATCAACATAGTGCTTTCTTATTCTTAAGACTGCATAGTATTCCATTATATATTGTTTTATCATATATATTTAATTTACTGTAAGTGTCATGTTAAAAAATTTATTTAAAAAATATTTTCCTATTAAGAATAGTGCTGTGTAGCAATATCCACAATAGCCAAACTATGGAAAGAACCTAGATGTCCATCAATAGAAGAATGGATAAAGAAGATGCGGTATATATATACAATGGAATACTATGCAGCCATCAAAAGAAATGAAATCTTGCCACTTGCGACGATGTGGATGGAACTAGAGGGTATTATGCTTAGTGAAATAAGTCAATCGGAGAAAGACAACTATCATATGATCTCCCTGATATGAGGAAGTGGAGATGGAATGGGGTGGAAGGGGGCTAAGGGGTTGGGAAAAGAATAAATGAAACAAGATGGGATCGGGAGGGAGACAAACCAAAAGAGACTCTTAATGTCTCAAAACAAACTGAGGGGGGCCAGGGGGAGGGGTGTAGGGAGAGGGTGGTGGGGTTATGGACACTGGGGAGGGTATGTGCTATGGTGAGTGCTGTGAAGTGTGTAAACTTGGCGATTCACAGACCTGTAACCCTGGGGCTAATAATACATTATATGTTAGTTTAAAAATTTAAAAATTAAAAAAAAGAATACTGCTATGTAGGGGTGCCTGGGCGGCTCAGTCAGTTAAGCATCTGCCTCCTGCTCAGGTCATGATCCTAGAGTCCTGGGATCAAGCCCCCACTTGGTCTCTCTGCTCAGTGGGGAATTTGCTTCTCCCTCTGCCTGCCCTCTCTCTCTCTCTGTCAAATAAATAAACAAAATCTTAAAAAAAAAAAAAAAAAGAGTAGTGCTGTGTAGCAGTGAGTACACATAGCACCCAGTACCAGGAATCTTCATTTCTAATACCACCATCCAATAAAAAGAATTAGGAGGGCACCTGGGTGGCTAAGTTGGTTGGGCATATGACTCGATCACAGCCTCAGGGCTGTGAGTTCAGGCCCTTCATTGGGCTATATGCTGGGCATGAAGCCTACTTTAAAGAAGAATTGGGACTTCTTGGAGAAACAGCTGATTCTAGAGCTAAGAAAAGGAATATACAAGATAATCCTGAAGCATCTTGTAATACCCAAAGTAAGGAAATGCTAAAAAAAAACAAATGATTAGCATCATGTCAAATGGACACAGGAATAAACTGGAAAACTCTCCCAGTAGCTAAAGCTGGGACAATTTGAGCAATAAAATCAATAAAGTAGTATTAGATTATAAGGCATAAAGCTTTATATACAAATTATACAAGAAATATAAAACATAAATATCTATGAATGCACACAAATATAAATCAGTGACTAACTAAATGAATGGAGGATAGATACAAATCTCCACGTAGAGGAAATCTGCCACTATCCCAATGAGATAGAGCTTAATTCTTCACTCCTTGAGTATGAGCTGCATTTAGTAAGATGTTTCCAAAAAGGAGGGTATGCAAAGAAGGGAAAGAAATGGTTTTATAGTGGAGAAACCTGGCAGGCACCAACTTGGCCAGGTAATAAAAATTAACATCATAAATGATGTCATGTCAATGGTATGTATTATTATGTGTTGAGAATTTATTAAGCACAACAGTTGTGACAGAGGGTTTATGCAAAAACCTTGATGTTATCTCAGACTCTTTAATTCCTTTCATTTCCTACATCCAATCATTTAAGGAATCCTGTTGTATTCACCTTCAAAATGTGTCAGAAACTACAAATTATCATTACCTGCACCACTACTACTGTGTTGCATGCATACATTATGTAATAGCCTTTAAATGGCCACTCTGCTTTCACCCATGACCCCACCATTTATGTCTACTAGCAGCCAAAATGATATTCCTAAATTTGTAAGATAGATCTTGTCATCCCTGCACTCAGAAGATTCTAGGGCTTCCTATCTCCCATACAATAAAGTCCAGAATCCTTACCAAAGTCCTGCATGATTTGTTATCACTTTGAATTTATTGCCTTCTATCTTTCCTGTCACTCTGAGCCAACCATCTTGCCCTCTTGGTGCTTTTAATGCACAAGGGAAACTACACCCTCAAGAATTTAACACCTACTCTTTCTACGGTTTGTATTCTTTCTCCTTCAGATATCCATATGGCTCTTTCATCTTTTCCAAGTATTAGCTCAAACATTACCTATGCAGAGACTTCCTATGAACACCAGGGTTGACATATTGAGGATGATCAGGCCCCTTTCTTTGAGGGTGGGTGGAACCTATGGTCAGCTTTCAACTAATAGAAAATGGCAAACAATATGGGCTATTCCTCTGTTATTGTTATATTGAATGGTAAAGATAAAGATATTTTGCTGATGTAATTAAGGTTCCTAATAAGTTGACTTTGAGGTAGTCAAGATGGGAATTATACTGGGTTAACCTGACCCTAATCAAGCCAGATTTTTAAAAAGGGCCTAAACCTTCTCTAAAGTCAGAGACTCAAAGCAGTAGAGACTCTGAATCTTTCCATTGCTGGTTTCAAAGAAGCAAGTTGCAGTGAAATCAACAGCTACAGGGAAATTAGTTAAAGATTTTTTCCTAGTTAAGTCTTAAATGAGACTGAAACCCAGCCAACAATTTGGTTTCATCCTTGTGAAAGTCTGAGCAGAGGACCCTTCTAAAACATGCCTGGAGGGACGCCTGGGTGGCTCAGTTGGTTAAGTGGCTGCCTTCGGCTCAGGTCATGATCCCAGTGTCCTGGGATCGAGTCCCACATCGGGCTCCTTGCTTGGCAGGGAGCCTGCTCCTCCCTCTGCCTCTGCCTGCCTCTCTCTGCCTGTGCTCTCTCTCTCTAACTAATAAATAAATAAAATCTTAAAAAAAATTTTAAAAAAATCCACAAAAAGTATGCAATAATAAATTGGGGTTGCTTTAAGCCAATATATTTGTTGTAAGATGTTACACAGTGGTAAGAAATCATATTTTGTACTTATTTATTCTGTTTATCAACTATCTGCTCTCATTAAAATGTAAGTTCTATGCAAATAGAGATTTCTATTTTTTCAATGCTACAAACACAGTGCCTAGAAAAATTCCTTCACATAGTGAATTAATAAATATTTGTTGAGTGTATGAATGGATAGATGGATGATATTTAATTGAGACAGAAATTGCCAACATGGCCAGAAATCATATATTTTGACAGATCACTTTTATTACTCAGGTTACTGCTCAAGCCTTGTTAACATGTATTTCTGAAATCCTTGGGAGTTATGGAATAAAGCAGTATAGATACAAAAAAAAAAAAAAGTATCTTAAAATGTCCCATTCAGTGTTTGGTGTCTTAAGACAGTACAAAGCATCCTTCTGTTTTTACCTTCACACAAAACTTAAAATGCCTTGAAGTGATTCTGGAGGACTGGAATGGTAAACTATTAGATCACTCTGTAATACAGATCTCAAAGTACGTGGAGAAGAAGACATATTTTAGGGAATTACCTGTACACTGAGCCCGGAGTATAAGGGAAGAAAGAGTCATGCTGTCTCAATAGGCAACTCTGTCAAGGATCTGAACCAATAAGATTTGGTACCAAAATGGACTCAATTATTTACTAAATATGTAACATAACGAAGCTTCAAAACTTCTCTGAAGGAGTTTAATATCTACTCATAACTATGTTATAGGGTTTTCCCAAAGATCAATAAAGTCAACATGGTCTGATGGTTTGGGGCCTTTGACTCTGCAGTGAGGCTGCTAAGATCCAACTTTCTACTCTAAACTTACTAGTAGTGTAACTTTGAGAACATTACTTAATCTCTTTGTACCTGATTTTTCTCATCTAAAATTAAGAATTGTTTTTATCACACAGAGTTGAGAAGATTAAATGAGGTAATGCATGTAAAACACCAAGGCAGTTTCTAGCATATAATAAATGTTCTGTAGATGAATTTCTTTTCTTTTGATTCATTTTACAAATGAAAATGCTTTATGAAAGAAAAGACTTTATTAATGAAAAACATTATTTAAGACATTTATTGATTCTTATTTTAGTCCAGAATATAATGTATAATCTAGTACAATCAGTCACACCCTAAGATTAGAAAATATTTCCCCCAAATACTATTTTCTTTAAGTACAAAAATGCATTTAGAATGAGTTTCAAAGAAAGAGTTTCCATTTAAATTTAATGTGATGCTGCCACATGTTTTCTTGCTGGCAATATCTTATTTCATTTTTAGCTTTCACCTAATTCCTCATACTTTATTTTGAGGAGTCATTACTATGCAAATACATATGCACTATATTCAAGTACATGCTTTGAGGATTATATTACATTATATCATTTCACAATTAAACAGCTTGCATCCAGTTTTCTCAAATTACAACTGTTTTATATAAGTTGGTACAAGTTAGTCCAATCAATGACTGAGATCTTCCTTTTGAACCAGGATAACACAGAAATGATCCTCTGCATGTATTAATGAAAATTCAATTGCATTATAAAAAAGGTGTATTTTGGCTGTGGACTTATATGAAAATATAATCTAAGATCTAATAAAAAATCTATATTTATAAAATTAGTTTATTATGATTTTTCATAACTGATTCATAAACTGATTTTTCAGTTTCTAAATCAACTAAAATTCTCATTTATCTTCTTCAACCTGAGTATTGTTTGTGTGCCATCTCTATTATTGGATGATATCCCCAGTTGTGTATAATAAAAAAGAAGTGAAAAGAAACAATGTTAAAAGCCATTTTATTTCTTATTTTCATTAGGATTGATAAAACATTGGAGGGGAAAGAGCTAAAAATGGTTTTAAAGACTCTTAACTACTGATCTCATCTTTCATCACTTTTAAAAAGATGCTGGGAAAAGAGGGTTATTCAACCACTCATTCTGAGGCAAAAATTAGGCTTCTTTGCCTTTGTTTATAAGATTACCAATATTAAACACCAATACACTGAGATTTCTCAGACAGTTCCAAGTTTATTAGGGTAGAATGGAACAGAATACTTGAAATCAAAGTATTTAAGACATATGGTCTTTTTAGCTAAACAGAATTTAACTCTTATGAATCACTTTCAAACTGAGAATTCTATTGGCAACATATTTAAAATAACTAAATAGTCCTGGTGGTGATTCTGTTGAATCCTACCAGTATGAAGAAATATCTGCATATATTTAAAATATTTTTTAAAGATTTTATTTATTTATTTGACAGACAGATATCACAAGTAGGCAGAGAGAGGGGAGGAAGTAGGCTCCCTGCTGAGCAGACAGCCCGATACGGGGCTCAATCCCAGGACCCTGAGATCATGATCTGAGCTGAAGGCAGAGGCTTAACCCACTGAGCCACCCAGGCACCCCAAAATATTTAAAAGATCCTATTGTGTGGACTTTTATTGTCTCCTTTTACCGAGTACTGACTACAGCATCAGGTACATACTGAGTGCCTACAAAATATTTATTTAATTGAATGAATGAATAGACTACAGCCAAGTAAACATGACTTACTTTCTATCATGAGAAAGTGACTCCTTTGGACGTTCAGGCTGGGTCTGCAGTACACAACCAGACCTTACATTTTGCATTAGAAATGCATGCCTCATCTCAGCTAGTGATGAGACCATCTTTTAGTCCCTATGAAGATTATTAGGAGTTTTATTTTTTTTTTAACTTAACTCAGTAAAAAGCTATATACCAGGGAACATATAAATCTCTATAAAACTAACAGACATGACACTATCATTTAATTGTTTCCTTTTTATTTTTATTTTTTTGCTTAGCATATGCTCTAGCCCCATCCATGTTGTTGCAAATGGCAAGATTTCATTCTTTTTGAGGGCCGAGTAATATTCCATTCCATATATCTACCAAATCTTATTTAACCATCCATCAGTCAATAGACATTTGGGCTCTTTCCATAATTTGGCTATTGTAGAATAATGATGATGCTATAAACATTGAGGCACATGTATCCCTACAAATTAGCATTCCTGTATTCTTTGGGTAAATACATATTAGTGCAATTGCTGGATCATGGGATAGTTCTATTTTTAATTTTTTGTGGAACCCAAATACCATATGATTTCATTCATATGTAGAATTTAAGAAAGAAAGCAATCATAGGGAATAGAAGAGAGAGAGAGAGGCAAACCAAGAAAGAGACTCTTAGCTATAGAGAACAAAGTGATGGTTACTAGACAGTAGGTGGGTGGGATGGCTAAAATAGGTGATGGGGACTAAGGAGTGCCCTTGTGACGAGCACTGGGTATTGAATCACTATGCTGTACACCTAAAACTAATACTACATTGTATATTAACTAACTGGAATTTAAATTAAAAAATGTATGTTTTCTCTTTTTGAGTTTACTTTCCTAGGTACACATACAGTACAACTGCTACTTCTACTACTATCCTTTAGTTATCTTTTGCTACAAGTAGTAAGCCAATTATTCTACCATTAGTCAGATTTCATGTTCAAGTTTAATTTGGAGGATATTTATATATCATATAAATCAGAACCATTTAAGTAATTGTAAATAACCTGGTAATCTTACCTATGCCAAACTTTGCACATAAACATCTCAAAAACACATGTTTATATATGCATGGAAAATTAAAACTAAAGGAAGCTGTTATGTGCTGAAACATGTCCCCTTTCCTCAGATTGTTATGTTGAAATCCTAACCCCTAGTACTTCCTAATGTGAACATATCTAGACACGGCGTCTTTGAAGAGGTCCTTAAATGAAAATGAAGTCATTAGGGTAGGCCTTAATCTGTCTAGCACTCTTACAAGAAGAGGAAATTTGGACACAGAGACATATACAGAGGGAAGACTAAGTGAAGACATGGAGAAAAGATGGCCATCTATAAGTCAAGGAGACAGTCCTGGAAGAGATCTATCCCTCATGGCCCTCAGAAAAAACCAGCATTTGATCTTGAATTTCTAGCCTCCGGACTTGTGAGAAAACGAATTTCTGTTGTATAAGCCACCAGTCTGTAGTATTTTGTTACATACAGCCCTAGCAAACTAACAGATTAATTATTGTTTTTATTACTCAAGTGTTTAATTTTTTTTTTCTTACAGTGTTTTATTTTCTTTCCTTTTTTTCTTACAGTGTTTTCTATCTCTTCAGTAGTTTATAATGTATACCAAATGACTGAGGACAACAGTCCCAGGTTATGGGAGAATGCTTATTGTTAGTTGCGATGTATGACTTCTGCTCAGCTCCTGGCAGATCTATGCAAAGTTAATGTAATGGCAATGGCTTGTATATACAATAAGTGACATTATCAAGCAGTCAATAAAATGGCTCAGTTTTTCCTAATGTGATACAAATTTTGGAATATAAGAACATTCTTAATACAATAGAACCATAAGTACATACAATAGCTTTGCTTTATTAACAGCCTTGTTCATGTTAGCAATTTTGATCTAATTTAAGTGATGTTCCCATTATAGTGGCAAATTGTGTTTTCATTAATAGAGTGAGAAAGCCATTAATATGAAAATTGCTCATTCAGAATCACATTAGTGAAGTGCTTATCCTATTATCACTAAACTGATTCTAACCTAGGTGCTAAGCAATCTGAGTAGACGGATCTTGTAGCAAAGGAGTCTTCATACTTCTTTAGCAGGATCTCATTGGCTTTCTTATGTTTCCTGACACCTTTTACTGCATTTTTTAAAAGTTATATAAATATCAACACCAGTATTAGTTTATTCCTTAATCTTATCCTTTAAATTTTATATAATGACACATACATCTATAACTTCACATTTGGATCTCCTAAAAACCCTCAGTATATCTTCAGAATATTAGTAAGTAGTGTGTATGAGTTTGGGTTCTCTGGTTGTAAGCAACAGAATTTAACTCTGCCCTCTTATGCAAAAACATTTATCAAAGGCTATGAGGAAGTTCACAGTATTAATGTGTATAACAGGCTTAGAAACATAAAATAAGAGATTTATAGAGGGCTCCAGAAGGGGAACTGGAGAAATGATCATTCCAACAATAATGGTTGGGTCAGCTTGCTCTGTCAGAATGAATGATTGTTTCATTCTTCTTCCTGTTTTTCTATCAAGTCACAGACTTCAAGTTCAGTAGCACACCATCTGATTGACAGTCTCCCTTAGGTTCTGTGTCTGGCTACCTGAATAGGGAGGAACTGTCCACTTTTGCATCCACCCTTGAAGACCACACAAAGTGGGGGAGAAGAAGTTCTCCCCCCCACTAGTAATTATGGTGTTGTTGAAAAGGAAGTGATGGAATTGGTACCCTAAAACTGAAAGACTACACTACAATGAAAATATACATAAGCAATATTCTACCTCATGGGGAAACTGTGGTCAGCATTATTTCCACAGTTACCTGGTTCTCCTAAAGCTTCATCCACTGGAATCATTGTCATGTGATTTTCTCTGGCCATGTGAGCAAAAGTAATGTGTGTTTCACATCTCCATTACATTTTTAATTACAGTATTCAACTCCCCTCCAATTCTCTTCTTCCTACCACTAAAACTACCAAATCTGGAAGGCAACCTTCCAGATGGCAGAGCCCCTCTTAACTAGGATCCCACAATACAGCAGAGGTTTTCTAACAAGATAGAATATGTAACAAAAACAAGAAAAAAATATTATCCAAGTCACAGAGCTATTGTGGGTTTTGTTATGGCAACCTACCCTAGAGACATATGTGGAATGGTAGAAGAAATACAAACATCATTAAAATTAAAGCCCTGATACCTATCAAATATATATCCTTGAATAATTTCATTAATTTCTTTGTGTCAATTTCTTCATTTATAAAGTGGAAAAATAGATACCAACAACATAGGTGCGATATTATGATATTGCCTACACCTATGAAGTGAGAAGGAATAAAAGCTAACATTAGAACACTTGGAAATACTAGATATGTAAAGTAAGTGTAGAAAAAATTGTTGTGTAAGGAGACTGGAGTTCAGATGCTAGAGAATTAAAAAAAAAACTAGGGGAGGGAATAACTACAAAATAATAATAAGAAGAAATGCCATAGAAATAATAAGGTATGTCCAATATATGACATATATGACAATATATATGTCCAATATATGACAACTAGGAGATAATCAATGACTTTATCAGCAACAAATAGACTACTTCATATTTGTTTCAAGAGGATATAAGGCACTTCATATTAAAATATTAAGAACTAAGAACACCATTAAACAGGGAAAATAGAATATATCTTAGTTGTGATGGGATATGGGAGGAAAAGTATGCTAAGTAAAGACAGAAAGCTGAAACTATAAATGATTACAAAAATTTCTAAGCACCTTGATGACAATACTAAAGAGGAAACAACATGTATTAAAAGGAGGCATATAAGTAAAACAAGATACATTTTGTGAAAATATTTTCACAAAGATCTCTACAAAGGCATGATGAACTAAGTCAAAAGATGGTGACCTCTTAAAACCACTGTTCCCTAAAACCATGGTTCTTATGTTCATTATTTTTGAGAAAATTTGCATGCTAAATGGAAATAGCATTGTGTGATAGCATATTAGAGGGGAGTGTTAGAATTAATTATATAACTAAGGTTGTAACTCCTAGTGAATCTAGAGATTTCTGGAACTAAGTATGCTCTAAACTAAGATGTGCTTTCTTTTTTTTAATTAACATATAACATATTATTTGCTTCAGGGATACAGGTCTGTGAATCATCAGTCTTAGACAAGCACTCACCATAGTGATTACATACCCTCCCCAATATCTATCAACCAGCCACCCCATTACCTCCCACTCCCTTCCTCTCCAGCAACCCTCGATCTGTTTCCTGAGATTAAGAGTCTCTTATGGTTTGTCTCTCTCCCTGGTCCCATAAGATGTGCTTTCTTAAAGTTAGTTTTCACTATCTCCTGAATGTATCTGAATGTATCTTATAATTGCCTGATACTTATTCTGAAAATGATAAATCAATTTCTCACCTCAACATTAGAATTAAAAATTCAAAAACCTTCAAATTTATAAAACCTTGTACCACTATTGGGTTAAGAGTTTTATTCTGAGTTCTTCCCGGAAAGATAATGATCTGGCAACACCACTTTTTGCAACTCATTTTCTCCATTTTTAAAATGGGAGGGAAATTCTAATCATTTTTGAATAAAGGATAAAGCAGAATTCCTGAGTATAAATTGCCAATCTTGAAGAGTATAAACTCAATCATGAAGAATTGCATTAGACCACCTTTACCTTCTTATGTCTCATGTCCATTAAAAGGGAGCAAATTTGTAATACCTTGTGATTTTCCCATAATTTCCTTTAAACAAACTCAAAATTGTTTTTTTCTGCATTCCAATACAATTTCTTCTCCTTCCTCTAAAAGGATTTAGCATTGGATTAAAATCTTCCAGGGATGTATGTGTGTGTGTGTGTGTGTGTGTGTGTGTGT
>ML104466.1:0-10617 GCA_003697995.1 Taxidea taxus jeffersonii | reverse complement strand
TGCGCATGCACAGACATCCCCTTTGGGAGCGGGCTGGCCCCTTTAAGATGGCTCCATGGTTAACCATCACATCCTTGATCTTCTCTGGTCCAGCATGATTTTCCCTGGAGCCTTCCTCAGAACAGCTGGTGTCTTCCAACCTCAGCAATCAACTCTGTTGGCCCTATCCTGGTTATGGAGAATTGGGTCTCCCTCAGGCTACCAAGAGGGGACCAGAATGTGAGTAACCTGGAAGTTCTAATGAGTGGCTATGCATAAGACAGGAGCCTGTGTTCTCCATGAGGCTCTGCCTCATGTCTACCTCCAGCAAACATCCTGTGCTTTAAGTACCTCACTGACCCTCCAATGCCTGCCCCCTCTTTCACCTCAGGGTGTTGGGAAGCCAGAAATTTGGGGCCACCCTAACCCTCCCTCCACCTCTCCCCACACTCCAACTGTGGACTCAGCCTCCTTCGTGTTTCCTGTCCATATTTGTTTTTTTTTTTTTTCTCAGCCCCTCGGTAAGGGTGATTCAGCACTGGGGCCGGCAGGTGGGGGAGGACTGGAGAGCTCCCTACCTCCATTTTGGTCCCCAAAGGACAGTTGGTATCCCTCCCTTGTTCAAAAGAGCCTGAGTCTTGTTCAAAAGAGTCTGAGGGCCCCAGTTGCCCAGTGGTTCAAGTCTGAATGTCTTAGCATATCCCACAAGGCCGCTGAGTATCCAGGGTCCGCAGCTCTCCTGCCTTTAGTCTCATTTCTCACCATTCCCTGATGGTCCCCAGGCCAGGTGAGGCACCTCCTGTGTGTTCCTAGAGCCCCTGGGCTTTGCTCTAACACAGGTGAGAGGCTAATGTAGAGGAAAGAGCTCTGGACTCTTCCCTGCTGTGCCCGGGTAGTGGGAAGAGGCTCAGGATGGGTGGGATAGGCCACTGGGCCCCAGCCCTCTCCCTGCAGGGCACATGCTCTTTCACGGGTGGTCTTGTTCTGGTCTCCAAACAGCTTTGCTGACTTCATTGCTTACCCTGAACAACACACAGGGGGTCTGTTTTTTCTCCCCCTGAATTTTCGGCCTCTTTTCTGCTGTCCCATGTCCCTGAGTTCTTATATCTTGCCCTCGAAGACACAGACAGAAAAGGTGCTAAATATTTACGATCCCTGGACATGGTATTCTATGGCATGTTTGCTGGGCCAAGGATGTAGGCAGCACTCAGCGGACTGGGAGCACCCCACAGCAGAACGGCACCCATTGCAGGTCCCATGCATGCCCTTGTGTCACCGTGTCATATGATAGGGCACTTAAGCCCTAATTTCCTGCATGGTTATTGCAAGGAGAAAGATGCAGGTAGAAATACACATTTTCATGATGAGATCCAGAGTGGCCAATCATCGGTCTTCAGTGAACATACCTGTCAGAAGCAGTCCATTTCCTATACTAACTATATGGCATTTTCATAATGGAAATTATTATCAGAATGACATAGCCAGTGACCCTTGGTGGCAGATCCAGACCTTCAGATCTTCCAAATTAGAAACGTGGATTTTTAAAAAAGATTTTTTACTTATTTATTTAAGGGAGGGGAGGGGTTGAGGGAGAGGGAGAGAATCTCAAGCAGACTCCCTGCTGAGCAGTAAGAACCCAACACAAGGCTTGATCCCATGACCCTGAGATTGTGACCTGAGCCAAAATCAAGAGTCCGACATTTAACAGACTGAGTTACCCGGGCCCCCTGGAAACCTGGATTTTTAATGTGAAATTTCCTGATTCTCAAATTGGCAAACACACATTTTTCAAACCTACCCGAGCTGATCAAAACTCATGTCCAAGGGGCGCCTGGGTGGCTCAGTGGGTTAAAGCCTCTGCCTTAGGCTCAGGTTGTGATCCCAGAGTCCTGGGATCCAGCCCTGCATCTGGCTCTCTGCTCAGTGGGGAGCCTGCTTCCCTTCCTCACTCTCTCTGCCTGCCTCTCTGCCTACTTGTGATCTCTGCCTGTCAAATAAATAAATAAAATCTGAAAAAAAAAAAACCTCATGTCCAAGCTGGATTTGCTGGGGGGGGGGGGGGGTCCACCCATTGCCACTGTGGCCATGAAGAGCATCGCCCAGACTGGGGAAAGGCACCTGACCTCTGGATAAAAAGGATTCAAGGAATTTTGTGCAAAAGCAGCTGAGAGGAGAAAAAGCCTGTGAGTCAGCTGGTGTGGAGGGAGGCCACTGCCTCACAGGTCAGGAGCTGCGCCTTACAGCTCTGTAACTGGATGGCGCTCACGCAGAAACACGGGCTTCCAGCATGGAGGACAGTCACTGTGGTGGCACAGTCCACCCAGAGGTGATACACGCACACGCGCGTGTACACATGCACATGCAGTCACACTCCTATGCACCAGTCATGGGTTGAACTGTGTCGCCCCTGCCAAATTCACATGTTGGGAGTCCTAACCCCCCATACCTCAGACTATGACCTCATTTGGGAAGAGGGTCATCACAGAGGTGATGAGCTAAGGAGAGGTCACGTTGGAGTAGGCTGAGCCTCTAACCTAATATGACCAGGGTTGTTATAACAAGGGGAAATCTGGACAGACACGCACGCGGCAAGAATGCCACGTGAGGATAAAGGCAGAGATCTACAAGCCAAAGAATGCCAAAGATTACTGGCAAACCCCCCAGAATCTAGGGGAGAGGCCTGGCACAGATTTCCCTTCATCACCCTCAGAAGGGGCCAACCTTGCTGACACCCTGAGCTCAGACTTCCAGCCTCTGGGACTCAGAGGCAACACATTCCGGCTGTTGAAACCCTCTCGTCTTTGGTATGCTGTCACAGCAGCCCAGTGAGCCCTGCCTCAGTGGTTGTCATCAACTGTGTGTAGACAGTGTCGGGCCAGCATTTGACACAAGGCTTGTGACAAGCAGGATGTGCTGGGAGGTGAGTAACAGAAACCCTATCCCAGTGGGAATCCCGTAGCTCCACAGAGTCATCAGGACCTGGATCCTTCCTGAGGCTCCACTCCTCTGTCCTCGGGCACGTTTTATCCTCAGATGGCTTCTGCATGGTTGTTTGATGGCTGCAGCCACAGGATGCCTATGGGCATCCTCGCCACATCCAGCAGGAGAGGGGGAGCCCTGGTCCCGAACCATGGGACTGGTCCCTAACCAAGCTACTGGACCCTCAGCTAAAGGCCCCCGCCCCGACCCAGTGCCTGGGTCTGGGGGCATGTCTCGTGCTGGTGGGCACAGGCCTGGAACCAGTGGGATGAAACTGCCCTTCTTGGAGCTGGGAGTGAGGTCAGCGCCTCCAAACTCAAAGACCAGGAGACAAGGGGAAGGCATGACACAGTGGGCTACTGAGTCCCCTAGGTACAAAAGCTGCATGAAAAACTAGACTAGGATGAGGAAACAGGCTCAGAGAGGCTGAGTAACTTGCTTAAGGCCACACTGTGGTGAAGTGATAGAAGCACATCTCAGGTCGAGGTCCAAGAGAAGTGCTGTCTGCCACTCCCCATGTCACGTCCCAGGATTAACCCCTCCGCCCGGGACAGAGAGAGACACACAGTGGACCCGGGCCGGCACACAGCTGGTCTGTCAGTGGGCAGGGGCGCAGGGCCACTCCATCCCTCTCGGAAGCCCTCCGTGAGACCAGTCTGTTGGCCTGCCCCTCCCAGCACAGCACTAGCCTACTGGCTCCCACACGGACCCCGGCCTCCGCGGGGGCCCTCGGCTCACCTGGGACTGCGTGTGTGAGCACATGCATGTCTGTGACTCCGTCCTGTGAATGGAGAGGGTGAGAGCTTGTGGCTGAGTGTCTGGGCGAGCACGGGTTTGGGGGGACGTGTGTCCACACACGTGCGCACACATGTGGGCATTTCAGAAGTTCCCATCCCTTTCCCTGTGGCCACTGGGACGATGACCAATGACCGTCACCCCCAGCTCAGAGGCGCTTCCCCCACCAGCTGCTGCCTGGGGTCAGCCCTCCTTCCTGGCAGAAGCGAGCAAGGCCCCCTTTCCCGCGGGAGCCTGGAGGGCGGGTGGGCTGGAGAGGGGCTCTGAAGTGGCAGCCCAGCAGGGCCATCTGCCATCTGTGCCTCCCGCTCCACTTCCCCCTCCGTCCCCTCTCTGCCTCAGGGTGCATCACTCTGGCGACCCCTGGGAATTGGAAGCTAATTTTCCACGATCATTAGTGATGGAAAGACCTCAGGTTCTGCCTTTAATTAAAGTCAAACGTGGGGCTGAGGAGAAACGCAGCACGCAGGCGTCCTCTTCTCACTTGTAAAAGCCATATGCAAATAATTAAGCCAGGCATGGAAGCCATAATTAAAAATTTCACAAACCCCCTCATTAGCTGAGCAGCCTGCACAGAGAAGTAGGACCGCGGCCCTCCCCCATTCGGAGAGCAGCTCCCGCAGATGGTTAATTGGGGCTGGGTGGGGGGAGAGGCAGACGCCCCCCCCCAGGTGACAGTGCACCTGGCAAGGAAAGAGCTGGCAGGGGTCCTGGGTTCCCAGGCTAGCAGCAATGGCCTCTCACCTCTGCTTAGGAGGCTGCCAGCCGGGGACCAGGCTGCCAGGGCGAAGCAGATGAATCCAAACATCCATCTACCCACCGCAAGGTGAGGAGACAGGACCCTGGTCCCAAACTTCACAGCTTCCCCTGGCCCCAGGCCCTTAGCGTGCCTAGGAGGGAGGTGGACCTTCGGACTGAGGCAGGCTCAGCAGACCCCCTTTCCCCAGCAACTATGTGTCCTGAGTCTTTCAACCCCTAGCCATGCATACAGACGTCCCCAGGCCAGGTGGCCATTGTGCGGTGGGGGTGGGGGGGTGGGGCTGAACACAAAGGCCCAGACTTCCAATCAGCATCTCAAGAACTATGAGGAGGGGCGGGACAGCCAGGAAATGTCTGAACTCACTGCTCATTCTCATTCTCAGTCCCCTTTCCCCCTACCCCTACGCTCCCCAGGATCCCCGGCCCAAGCCCTCAGCCCCTGAAGACATCTGATTCACCTCAGGTCCTGAATCGATCCTGCCAGGCATGTCACCGCAGGCATAATCTCCCCTTGCGCATTGACATTTCCAAATGAATATTCACTCATCCTAGTCCTGGCCACTTGTTTTCCCGTCTGGCCTGATCAATGGCGCTTCCCTCAAGGAGTCCTGCTCATGGGGGCACTGAAGCTGCCTGGGTATGCGGGAATGAGATGTGCCCACCCTGCTGAGAGCCTGGACAAGCTCACCTCACTCACAGACCACGGGCCCTGCCCTGGGCCAGAATCCCCCTGCAGCTGAAATGCTCACTCCGTCAGTATCACAGACATAAGCTGAACATGATTAAAAATAAATCCAGAAACTGGCTTTCCCTTTGAGGATTTGGGGATCTGATGGGGCCACAGGATGTCACTGAGCCAACCTCTGAGTTCTGTCCCACTCAAGACAATCCTGACCCAGAGGAGTCCTCCATCCGATGTCTTTGGCCAGATTCCTAAAACTGACCCTTTCCCATTCTGTTCTTGACCTTCCCAGTGGCTCAGGAAACAGCATTCCTCTTTCCAGCTCTCCTGGCAAACAGAGGGGATGCAAGCCCTTCCACCAAGGGTGATCAAACACCTGCCCCCAGGCTCCCTTCTCTCGGAAGCTGGTCCCAGGCAGTCATGATCTTAGCTGACCTGTCTTGTTTCTTGTCTGTCAAGAAACAAGCTTACTGTCCCAGTAAGCTTTGGCAGTCAGTTCTGCAAGTCAGCTTGGGGCGCCCTTCCTTTTGTTCACCCTCTAAGCCACGCTGCCCTGATGGCCAGAGCCCCTGCCTCAGCCTTTTTATTCCCGCCCTCATCCCTCTGCAGCTCCCCTGTTACAGATGCATCTGCCCAAGGACCCCAACTTTAAGTCACTGACAAGATAATACCCTCAAATAGGTCAATATGTTCTCATGGGGAAGGAGACTATTGCGCCAAGAAGGTGACATTCGAACCACGTGGATATCTAGGGAACAGCCTGTGCAAAGGCCCTGGGGTGGGAGCATTCCTGACATCCTGTTTGTCTGCAAAGGAGTGAACATAAAGAAGAGGGAAAGGAGACACAGTTAGAGAATGGGGGGCCAGTTGGGCTAGCCATTGAAAAGAAGTTGGCTTTTACTGTAAGTAACATAAGGGCATTATCTGGCTTGGATTGGAACAGAACCCTATTGGCCACATAGGTAGGCAAGGGCAAAAGCAGGAAGGCCAGGAAAGAAATTAGTCTGGGAAAGATTTCGGCTGTGATGTGAACATGCAGGTCTGTCATTCTTATGAGAATTGGCACTTTAACGAGAGGACTTTATTTTGACATTGAAAATTACATGTTTTTACTCTGACGCTCTGATTGCAGTATGTGTCTTCAGTCTACTTGTTGGCCATGAGATTTTCTGACATGAGGATTCTGGATCCTGAAAAATCTGTAAGTCTTTCAAGATTTTATATATTCATCTGAGAGAAACAGAGACACAGACACAGAGAGCACAATGAGGGGGAGAGGCAGAGAGAGAAGGAGAAGCAGATGCCTGGTTGAGTTGGGAGCCCAGCATGGGGCCAGCCCCAGGACCCCAGGATCATGATCTGAGCTGAAGGCAGAAGCTCAACCATCTGAGCCACCCAGGAGCGCCTGTAAGTCACTCGTTTCCAGAGCCAGAAGTGCAGGAAAGTCAGCGGCTTGGTACTTATGGGTGGAATGGACATGGGATATAGACATTCGGTGAGAACTGGGAAGAAGCCAGGTGGCCTGGGTCCAAATCCTGGCTCCATCAGGCACTGACCATGTCACTCTGGGCAAGTTGCTTCAGCTCTCAGTGCCTCAGTTTCCCTGCCTGCAGTATGGGGGTAATAATGGCTATCCCACAAGTTGTCCTAAGGACAAGCTGAGCATTAAGGGGCAGTACCTGGTACACAGGGATGGCTCCATCATGTTAGTGACTACTTTGGGAAAATGACCAGAGCTCCTCAGAGTGCTTCTCTCCCACACAAGTCTGTCAACCTGCAGCTGGCGCAACGACCTGCCCTTGGACATCACCTAGCACAGCCTGAAGGTCACCAAGAAATAGGAGTCATGGGGGATCCTAATGGGGCTCTCCAGGGAATATCTCAGGAGCTCAGGCCAAAGCAGCCCCACTGAGAACGGTGACCTTCTTGGAAGGGTTTCCATGAAACTGGCTCTTGAGCACTTTGTCAAGAAGGGAAAACACGCAGCCTCTCTCAGCACAAGTGCCTCGGCCCCCGGCACTGGTCTTGGGCTACCTCCACCGGTGCGTGTCACACCCAACAAAGGGGTTGGTATTTATTTTGACATTCCATGTTTGCTAAACTATTTCAGTCTTGTCTGCTGAGTAGGCCAAGCATGTCAGGATGATCAGCTTTGAAAGTTGAATGCAGCTGGTCTTTTTCCTGATGATTAAAAATATGGTACCTTCTATCTTCGGCCCGTGTGCTCACCATGTACTCACTCTTACGATTTCAGTTCAGACCAGAGTTCGGTATGTGCTGTGAGCTCACAGGTAGTCAGATCATCACAGAACCGGGAAAACAGCCTGGCATTTGAGGCCTTGGGTTTCGGTGGGTGTTTTTTTGGTTGGTTTCTTTTTTTTTTTTTCCTTTTCTTTTCTTTGTGTACATAATTAATTATTTTGCAAGTAAGGTTGAAGTCTTCTTTAAAAATTGGCAAAATTGTTAGAAGCTGAAGCTTGCCAAGGAATGATGGAGCATATTCTGAAAATATTTGTGAGGTTTTCCTCTATATTCACACAAACACACACAGCCCTTGTCTTGAGTTTAGCATGGCAAGAACACCTATCATAGAAAGTCTAATATTATTTTCCAATGAAGCTCATTTACTTCGAAGAAATCTGACTCTGCTTCAGACAATAACCAATTCTACCAGTGGTCTCGAAGGCTCAGGAAAACAACATTTTCTCTGATCCACCTTTTAGCCACAGGTCCCCTCTACCCAGGTGGTATGCCCATACACATGGTCTTTTGTCATCCATTCATTACAATTAATAGCCAAATAATACATTTGACTTTTGGCAAAACTTTCAACCTTCTGCCCTCCCTAGGTCATTGGTTTGGCCTTTGCAATGAACTCTGCCAGGGTGTGTTTCTCATTTTCTCTCTCAGGCAAGGTCTGGTGGCCCTCGGTGTATGTTTCATGGGAGTTTCCAATGAGGTGAGGGTCTGTGTCCTTAAGGCTACCAAGGGGTCGCACACAAGCATTTCAGATCCCGATGATGTGTTCTGCTTCAAGTTTCTTTCTTGTGAAGCAGAGAAGGATGTTTTGCAGGCAAAAATGAAACCCACAGATTTTAGAATAAATTTCACATGATCTTGGTCCAATGCTATTTAAGGGATGAGGATGGTCTGACATCCCTGCCCAGAGCACCTGAAGGAAGGTGTGCCCCATCTTTGCAATAGATATAAACTGCCCTTGCTCTAAGCCTCAAGGGAAAAAAAGCAAAATCAGGAGTCCTGATGCTCGATTTTGGTCTGCACACTGTAATGTGGCCTCCATGGCCCAAAGCCAGAGGGCGGGGGGCAGGCCAGGCATCCAGCCATGCCCAGGCTCCAAGAAGCAGGATGTGTCTGTGGGTTTGTTTCGCACAAAAGTCATGAGCACCGCGCACTGGCACCTATGGCGATGGAAATGATCCTACTTTGATTTCCAGCTTGCAGTGTTAGGACCAACTTTGCCTCTCGGAAAGGATAAAACCAGAGGTGTAAGAGGCTCCCAGTCCCTTTTTTTGTGCTGCTCTGTAGTAAACAGAAAAATCAAACTCTCCCTCAGAGCCCATCCTCACCATCAAACATGAACCGCTTCTGATGTTCGTGACACGGAGTGGGAACCGTAGGACATGTGGAGACACAAACACACAGTGGCAGTCTACAACATACCTCCCACGGGTGTCACCGAGCGAAACCGCCAGATCTCTTTCCCTGGAGATTCTGCAGAAACCCCACCCACCAGGAAAGTTGCAGAAAACTCTGCTTCCTGTTAGTGGGGAGTATGAGAATATAATTTTATGCTTTGAACCACTCCCTCCCACAAGAAGATGTCTCCAATTACGAGGTGTTCTTTTTCAAGCCTTAGAAATCTTCCTTTTCTTCCCCAGAGATGGATACACCTGCCAGAAGCTCACCTGGCCTGTTCCTCTTCCTCTGTCTCCCTGGAGGAGTCCTGCTGTCGACCACCACCTCTGGGGAAGGTGGTTAAGACAACGTCACTTGTTTTTCCAAGCCCTAATTGCTCAGAGACTTTTCTTCCCACCACAGAGAGCTGCAGCACCTGTGTCCCCTCGCAGATGTCATAGTGGGGACCAAGCCCCAACATGCCACATTTAACAGAGGGGTGGAGCTCCTGGTCCTCCCAGGCCAGTGATGAAGGAGGCCAAGGAAGGCTCTCAAAAGGAAGGCAGGGCTTTAAGCAGCGTGCTAGCATGGAAAATCCGGGGTCCCCGAGCTCTAAGCCTCCATGCCCTGGCAACAATCACTCAGATGCAATTCAGTTAATTCCCTTCTGTGCTATCTCAGCATTCATGGCAGCCTTCCCACGTGCAGTAGCAGAGGGGGCAGAGTCATGGGCACGAAGGGACCTCAGAATCACCCTTTGTCAAGCAGCAGATTTGCTCCTTGACATGTGGGGGGTTATGGTCACTCTCATTCTTTCCCTCAGGCCCTGTTGTTTTAGGATGATATGAAGTGACTCTAAAAATGGCCAATATTTCTCCCCTGACACAAGGGCATAAATCACTACATCTTCGGTGCTTTCTTTGCGGTATCGATTCTTCTGAGAAGGAAGGCAGATGGTTCCGATATGGCATCATCTAATATTCGCCCAGCTTGATTTATAGATTTCTTTGTGCGTTACCTGAACATAAACCGGTCTTACCGGCTTTCTTATGCACTTGTCAAATTAAGGTAAGATATTCTTGTTGACCTTTAAACCTAAAAAAAAAAAAAAATTAAACGTATCTGAGACATTTTCCAGCAAGCATTCAGATGAGCTAGGCCCTCAGATGCCAATTAAGAGGATGTAATTATGAAAGGGATCGTAGTCTGTGCTTCGGGTAATGATTTAATTTTAGTTTTAATGCGTTCACTCAATAGACGGAAAGAAAATAAGCTGGTTACGAATAATCTTGTGAAAGAGACGAGGACAATTTGGCACCATTTGTTCCTTAATTTACCAAAATGGGAAGGAGCTGGGGGAGCTTGGCGCCCCAGCCTTCCAGTAGGAAGGAACACTTCTTGAAAGGTGCAGAGAGAAGCTGCAGTGGCAAGAACCAAAATAGAGACGAAGCAGCCGTTTGCTGTGATGTTACCAAACACAGCCAACGCCAGCCTTCAAGCTGCGCGAGGGTGTGAATTGGATCTAACTTCTAGCAGGGGAGGAAATTCCGTTTGGGTGCTGCATAAGGCTTTCTCCTGTGTCATTTCTCCCTCTGCCCTTCCCACAGCCAAGTCCAGACCCAGGGGTCTGGGCAACATCCACATGAGGCTGGCCATTGCCTGCCTGGACATAGGAAAAATGAAGGTACTCTTCACCCTCCTTCTATGAACACCATTCTTCAAGGTGAAATGATGCTGGTTATACCTATTTGGGCTAAGGTCAGTATGTCCAAACCTAGACACACACA
>ML104465.1:9639-26910 GCA_003697995.1 Taxidea taxus jeffersonii | reverse complement strand
GGTCTGCATATGCAAGGCTCCAAAACAGAGGGCACAAAGGGCTTTGTGGAATGGCAGGTGGATCCGTGTGTCTGCAAAGGAAGATCTTGTGGGCTATGAAGGACAGTGGCCGGGGGTGATCCTTGTTTGTCAAATTCCTGTCTCCAGCTACACTGTCTCTTTAGCTTTAGACACGACATACTTTCTACATGACATCTTGCCTAGGATTCAAACCTCCTTAAATTCACCTTGTCCAAGGATCTGGCTTGTATTTTCCTGGTCTCCAGCTCATCTGGAAGCCCAGCCACATTGATTCAATTGCATATACTGGAGAAGAGGGAGGACATCATTCTCTGCATGGCCCGATGACCCTCCCCGTGTGACTTCACCCCTCCTCACCGCTGGGGTCTCATCTCACACGGAACACGCTTGCCCTCTCCACTCCAGTGATGGGACCTTCTTTTCAGTTTTTGAAGCATATGCTCCCTCCTATGAGATAGATTTTATAATTAGTGTTCCCCTTTTCTGGAAAACTCCTCCCCCTATCTCATCACTTCCTTGGGGAAGCCTTTCAAACCTCCCCTCCCCCATTACTCATTCTCATTCCATATCACATTTCCACTCACAGAGCCAGTCACAGCTTGCAATTAGGAGTTGACTGGTGTGGTTATGTGTGTGGTGCTGGCTCCCCCGCGAGCGTAGTTTCATGAGGGCAGAGACCATATGTGCTCTGTTTACATTTATTCTAGAGACCTGGCACAGAGGGCCTGCTCAATAAATCCTTGTTGAATGAGTGCCTCATAGCTCTATTAAGGAGTGTGGGTGTTATCTTGAGGGCATGGAGGAACCACCAATGTTGTAAAAGAGAGAAGATTTCACAAGACTTTCTGCACTGGAAACTCACTTCCGATGACAGAGTGGACGGAGCATGGGGAGGAGCCTTAGGGGATTGTGGTACCGGAGCTGGGAGCTGGTGACCATCATGGCTGCCCACCCACCTGTCACAGTAGCAGTGTGGGGGAGAGGAGGCTGGCAGGTGTGGGAAGTGTTAGCAAGTCACACGCGATGAGATCTGGGGACTGAATGGAGGCGGCGGGATGATGGATCCCGAGCTTGCATCAGTGAGCCAGTGGTGGTTCCGTTTATAAAAAGGGAGCAAAGGGCAGGAGCAAGAGAGGTAGGAAAGGAAGACGATTAATTTGGTTTTTGGCCAGTGGAATTGAAATGGGGGTGCTTGGGAGGCAGATGATCTTCGTCTCAGGTGAGAAATTGGCCCCGAAGGTATGCAGTTGGGATTTGCTATAAAATCTATCATAAAATGCTTCATTTACGGTATGCCTTAGCTCTGAAGAGCTGAGTAACCCCGAAGACTTACTCAAGTGTCACTTTATAAATCCCGACAGTCAAAGAAAATTTATTCTTTCTTTTCATTTTTTATAGGGAAAGAGCAGCAAAAATAGGTCGGAGATCAGTCTTAATGTAGTACTTCCTGAAGCAATTTGAGACTGAGAGCTCATTTGCTTTTGACTGAACCTGTCAGTTGAATGTAGAATTTTCACCCAAGCTGGAGAGGGGCCGACAGTGGAGGTCAGAGAAAACTGGATTGGCCAAGTTGGCAAACACCATTCCCGCCTGGCAGGGCCCCAACCCCCTGCTGAGAGCTGTCCACTTAGCCTCCTTCATTTTGCAAATAATTTCTGTTTGGTTTTCAGCTCTCAGGAAGAAAGCACGTAAAAAGATCAGCCATAGGGCAGATTCAGCAGGATAAACATTAACTAGATATTGACCTGGATTCCCTTCAGGTCTGGTAAGTACGCGCCTGAACACTCAAACTGGGCTGTAACCTACCTGGAAAGTTGATATTGACTTTGGGGCGCTAATTAATGGAAAAAAAAAAAAAACAAAAAACGAAGGTGTCCTAAATGGGAACTGTTTTCCCATGTGTGGGTGAGTCAACTGGTCTGAGTCCTGTAGGCTAAAGTCGCTAGCGGACTTGGGGACACTGTGACGCCCGCCCTGATTGGTTTGCACTGAGCAAGGTGAAGGGTGCAGAGGCCTTTGCTTGGAAACAGCCAAACTCACTTCCTGACTCGGTTTATCCAGCTGGTGCGGCTGCTCACATCTAGAGCGCTTGCCCTGTGGGAGAGTGTCTGGCTGACGCTTGAGTTGAGGGAGAGATTTCACATCTTGCGGGGCAACAGAAACCCCAACAACAGCGGAATTCTCAGTGAGGGCCACGGCATCACCTAGCCACTGTCAACATGGGCACCAGCCGTGCTCCTGGGGAAGCAGCAAGTCGCTTTGATTTCAGAGTTAGATTTATCAGAGACAGCCATGTCAAGGAATCATTTGCACGCTCCGGGAGCCTCCTGAGACTTGGCTCTCCTCCTTGGGATTTTGGTCTACTCAGTCCCTCAGAAGACCACCACACGCACCTTCTCTGACTCTCCCACCTTGTGACATTGCAAGAGGTGTCAGCATTTTAAGTCCGTGTATTGAACATGTGAAAATTTCCCCTTTTTTCTCATGAACCTTCTGAAAGTCACAAACTGACTTTATGACAAGATTCCCTGCTCTACTGTACTTTCCTTAGTTCTCGATCTTCACTTTTGTCCCTATGATCTGACAAATAAACTCAGGTTAGCGACAGCCATCGTATTCGGGAAGCTTAGAGAATTCTCACATTCAGACTGTTCATGAGGGGGAATACAGCCTTCAGAGCCCAGCATGACTGATGTTCTGGTATTTTCCTGATGGTGAAATGGAAGGAAACAAGCAAGTCTACCCATTGCTCTGAGCCTCTCCCGGACTGGCAATGACCTTGTGAAGGCTATTATGATTCGATTCCATTGCCCAATATTGGAATGTCGTGTTCAGAATCAAACTTGCTTTTCCCTTGATTGCATGATTGAGAAATTTGAAAACAAGTTGCAAATTAAAATTTGTCTGCCTATCATCTGTCTATCTCTTCATCTGTGAAACAGAGCTCTGGATCGTTAGATTTAAACAGAAACAACTAATCTCAGCTCTTTTCCTTGTTTCAGGGGACTAGTCACTTAAACACCTGGCTTCTGTTTCTATGAAATGTCAAATGAAAATGAAGCCATGTGATTTTTCAAACTGATTTCCATTTCCTCCCCCCTCTCCTTCCCCCCGTTCTGTGATTCTCAAACATTCTTGCCACATAAGCCTTACTCGCCAGGCCTCTGGCCCTTGGGCCTGCACTAGCTCAGCCTTTAGGGCTGTGCTTTGCCTGGTGGCTCTCCTTCCTTGGAGTCTGCACATTCAGGCAGCCTGGGGCCTTCTCCCCTTTATAATGCGGGCACTCTCTCCTGAGTGAAGGCTGCTGGCTGAGGCCCAGTCGCCGTGTTTCCATCACCCTTCCTTCTGTAGTCGCTGCCTCCAATTCCCTACTCAACCAGCACAAGGAAAACACTTAGAGTAAGCCAAGTTTGTGTTCCACACCCCTGTCCCTCTCCTGGTAAGTTCCCCCCTTCCTACCACCCCAGCCTGTCTTCCAGGCCCGAGCAGTGTTCTCATTCTGCACAGACCCTCTTGTCAGAGAAGAATGTCATCTGATGAGCACATTCACACGGAAATACTCATGACAGTGCTATTTCCTTCTTAGGAAGATCTCGTATCTATTGTGCTTTTCATGACTTACCAGGCCCACATTCATTCCCCCTCTCCCCGTGTGATGAGGTCAGTATTCTTGTCATTCCCATGCATAGCTGATGAGATCCAAGCCCTGAGCAGACCACCCAATTACCAGCAGTAATTGGACAGTATTTTAAGATGAACTGCAGACAAAAGTTCATGCAAGGTATTCCTGGAGCCTGTGGCCCTTTGGTCCTTGGAGCTGTGTTGTCCTAATATTATCATGACACAGAGGTGGCCTTCCTTGTCCTCTTTCTGCTCCTCTCATTGAGCTCAATCCTGAGAGAAAAGGTTCCCTATAGCATCTTGGGGACCGGCCGGCTGCACAGTTTCCTCCAAGTTCCCTTGACGGTTCTCATGTAGCCCAGGATCTGCTCCCCATAGTCAATCAGTGTCTTTCTGATATGGTGAGTCCCTCGTGTGATTTTTAGTGGGACAAATGGGGAGTATCATTAGTTTTGCTAGGGGTCATTATGTTAATATTGTAATTCACTTCTGTAAAATGAAGAGGAAGAACAATCAGATGCCAAGCATTGATTGGCTTTCGACAATGAGATCTAAATATTACCGCAGAATCTAAAAATGTGTGAATCCAAAATGGCAGCCTGCCAAACCAAGAGCATTTCCTGGACCATTGCTTGCTGATATCAGGTCAAGAATGGACTCGGAGGCATCAGTTTCAAGCCGTCTCTCCTTGTATTCAGATCTGAGCAGAGGATGGTGTGACCTTCCCTTTGGGTGGCTGCATTTTTGTGGGAAAATTGCCCTTAACTCACGAGGGGGCTTTGGGCTTCCAAGAATGAGAAAGACCTTCACCACTGCTGTCTTTTGCCAGATGGGTTGTTCTTGTCTGGTTTCGACAGAGGAGATGAAATTGTGTCTGTGCATCTTAAAAGTTACCCTGCATGAAAAACAATTATTTACTTTGTTTTATGCGGACTTTTAATCCAGGGTTGGTATCTGAATTAACAGCTCAGGCTTGAGCAATGAATTTTAGGGAAACAAGTAATTTGGGGAATGCAGGAAACTTCTATTAGTAATTTTGATGTTATAAGAGGACCACCTGCTTTACTGGTGAGGTCCTTTCTCTCATTTCATCCATTTTCTGAAATGAAAAATGAGACTAAATATTTCTGGGCATTTTGAAATGAGGTCTTATCAAAATGAGGGAGGTAACAGGAATGGAAGGGAGTGAGAAAAAATGTCTGATTTTCTGTATTGTAGTCGTAATTGACATGCACTCAAATCAGTTGGGTCACGATGTTAGATTCCTTCGTGCTTATTATATTATCAGGATCCACTGCCATAGGGGACACTAATCACATGTGGGTAACATGTGATCAGGTTCATCTCAGGCCATCGACAGTCCAAAAGCCTCTGACCCGTTTTGTTAGTTAACCTTTTGGAAGGCAATTTGAAAGCTACACTTGATTAGAAAAAGCCCCTTTCTGCTTAGGTACTTCAGTGGGAATTTGAACTTCTATTGGCTTCCTTCCATTTTCATGATTAACTCTGATCCTTGGGCGATCACCTTGTCCCAGCATCTATGTGCAAGGAGCAGCTTAGAAATCAAGCAAGGGGGGGGCGCCTGGATGGCTCAGTGGGTTAAAGCCTCTGCTTTCGGCTCAGGTCATGATCCCAGGGTTCTGGGATTGAGCCCCGAATCAGGCTTTCTGCTCACTGGGGAGCCTGCTTCCCCCTCCCCTTTCTCTCTGCCTGCCTCTCTGCCTACTTGTGATCTCTGTCTGTCAAATAAATAAAAAAATAAAAAAATAAAAGAAATCGAGCAAGGGGCAGAGATGAAGTAGCAGGAGGCCAGTGTTCCCAGGAGATGTGTAAGTCCTGAGCCCCAGCCTGTAGTGATACTCAGGGGAGAGCATCTGGGAGCTTGGGACATGTGCAGCTGTCATATCCAGTGCAAGCATCTGGAGCCTTGAACTGGAAGGGGAATGCCCTGAGTGTGCAGCCAGTGGCCAGACAGGTGCACCTCCTGAGCCTGGCTGCGACAGCCACTGTTCTAGCTCTTGGTTGTTTGTTCAGACACAGCCTAGCTTCATAAGGGCAGAGGTGGGGAGAGGACACTTGAGCAAGGAAGCTCTTGAGTCCATGTGAGACTCTCTCATTTGGAGTATGATCCAAAGGGCTCTCCTAGCCCCTGGGGCCAGGCTCCAGGGACACGCTGCTGCCAGCACATGCTGACATTTAAAGGCAACAGACAGCTTGAATTAATTATACATGAATGAACTCACAGCAGGTCTCAGAGTTGATACCTGAGCTCTCCATTGGCAACTGAAGTCATAAAAAGTCCATTGAAGAGGGGCCAAAGAGAGTGTTAAAAAAAAACCTAAAAGGAATAAGAAAAGGTTTTGAAGAGGAGTTTTTTGAAAAGGTGCCTTGACAAGGACGGCTGGGTAATGGATAATCCAGTTGGCTTATACGTACCATTCAAATGCAGGTTGTGAGCAAATCTGCTTGTAGTTAGTGCTGTCCCTGGGGAGAGCAAATTGGGGGTGATTGCTATAGGCTTGTGGTTCTCAAACTTGACTATGACTTACTCTAAGAAATAATTTTGCATCTCCTGATATCATACACACACTCTCTCTTAAACACATGCAACCTCAAAAAGAATTTCATGAAATAATACTTGCCCTTTTTATCCATTGTGCACAGTGACATTTTCCAGTCTAGTCTAGTCTGGTGTATTCTTTTAGTCTTATTTGATCCTTTCATTAAATCATGGCACTGGTTTATCAAATTGATTTCAGATATATTTCATTGCCTGTTAAAGTTTTGAAACCATCATTTGCAAGCTATAGTTTTGAGAGCCCAGACTCATGCAAACTGGGTCTACATCTTTTCCATCCAAGCGATCATTGCAAGAGATGAAGGGGTCCACAGACCAGAGGTCCAGGGGCAACATCTGCCTGGTTTCCTCTCTTGGCGTGTGAGTTTCATGGGCGCACAGTCATGCCATGGATTCACCTGTTGTCTATGGCTGCTTTTGAGCTGCAGCTACGGTGGGATAGTTACGACACAACCCACATGACCTGCAAAGCTGAAGATATTTACTCTCTGGCTGTTCACAGTACAAATGCGCTGACCCCCATCGGGGCGTCAGGATGTCTTCCTGGAAACCACACAGCACAGCCCTTCCGCAGATGTATCTCACGCTGCAGGGACCTTTTGTGATCTGTCTCTAATTCCATCCTTGCTAATCAGTTACCCCTGAATGATAATTTTGGGGTCGGTGGGGGATGCTGCCGGCGAAATTCCCCTCCCTGCTTCCCATGCTCCCAATAGGTGGCTATTGGAATAAATGGCCCATGAAATCCAGTTGTTGTGTTACAGCAGTGATCTGGAAGCTGACGCTGGGAGGAGTCTGGGACGCAGGAGTGACACCTTGGAAAGAAAGCTGAAAAAGCAGGATGGGCAGAAGTTGTTGAGCTGCAGGGTAGATCTGATGAAGCCTCAGCCAACCTTGCAGGGAATCCTGGAGCTAGAGTTGCCCTGGGTGGGGGGCGGGGGGTGGGGGGCAGGGGGAGGTGCTCATTTCTGTTCCTGCCCTGCATGTTCCCAGATGCACGACCTCGGGATGGGGGTGAGCTCAGGGGAGGCCGCCCTCTGCAGCCCAGGCTGGTCTGTCAGTTGCTTGCTGACCTTGTAAAGGGGTGCCCTTCTGGAAGGGTGACCTGAACTGTATGTCTATTGTCTTGCTGTCTATATTTCGCCACTCAGTGGACCTCCCCACTCTCTTGGGGACCAGCTCCTCCACCATCTGGGGGCACCCTTCTTCCTCAGGTGAAACAGAGCAGTGAGGTATGTGGGACATATTAACAGCACCCACTGCTACTGTAGGTCTTATGGTTTACCTCCTCCATTCATGGGCTGGGGTCCCCTCCCCCTCACCTCTATAGTCTTGGTGTCTCACTCAGACCACCAATTCCTGGGGGAGTCCAAAGTCCTGGTCATTACGTCTGTCTTGAGTTGGACTTGCTATCCTTGTCCATGTACAGTCACATGTAGGCAAGAGCACACACAGAGGGACCAGAGTGGCTGACCCAGAATCCACACTACCCCCCCAACATTGTATACCAGCAACTTCACTTTTGCCTGATGCTCAGGCCAGCATGGTGACTCCTCTCCTTGACTCTGCAGGTAGCTGTTGAGACTCTTGTGGTGGTCTCCTACTAAAAGTGTGCCCCCTGGAAGAAGACCAAGACCTGCTGTCCTGCAGAGCCCAGTGTTTGGGGCATGGAGACAAAGACTTTCCCAGTGGGACACTGGGGCTGGTGGCAAGTGGGGCCACTCTTCCTATTATCCCTTGATTCTTGGACACATATTCATTCTTTTGGGGGTGCAGTGCCATAAGAGGGTCTTTGATTCTGTGTTCATCCTGTGTCCCTGGAGTATGGCATGCTTTCCAGAGTATTGCTTCTGAACTAGCCCTTCCCTGTGCCTGCCGCAGGCTGACCTCTGGGAAGTGAGATGGGCTCAGTCCCATACCTTCTTGGCTGCAGCATGGGTCTCTGGGCCCAAAGCTATGGTGGGTCAAATCCTGCATCAACTCTGGCACCGTGAGCTTGTAGAGGATCTTCAGGCAGGAAAGGCAAAGCTAAACCCAGAATACAAGTCTGTTCCTGGGAAAATAAGCTTTCTCAGCCTGGGTGCTATTCTACTAACATTTTGGGCTAGGTAATTCCTTGCCGTGTGCCCTTATGGACTGGAGGTTTGTGTTGCCCCAAATTCAGATGTTGAAGTGCTCACCTCTGATGTGATGGTATTCGGAAATGGGGGCATTTAGAAGGTGATTAGGGCTAAGTAAGATGATGAGGATGGGGTTCTCATGATGGGATTAGTGCCAGTATAAGAAAAGACATTAAAGAGGCTGCTGTCCGCCCCCACCCTGCACTGCGTGAGGACACCGTGAGAAGGCAGCTGTCTGCAAGCCAGAAAGAGAGTTTTCACCAGAAAGCGAACCCTGTGGGTCCTTGATCTTGGACCTTTCAGCCTCCAGAGCTGTGAGAAACTAAGTTTCTCTTGTTTAGGCCATGCATTCTGGGGACTTGTTGTGGTAGCCTGGGCTAATGTGACATGCCTTGTAGGATGTTGGACAACATCAGTGGTTTCTATGCATTAGATGCCCATTAGCATCCTCCCAATAGGACAGTTAAACATGTGCCTGGACACTACCAAGTGTCATGGGGTGGGAGGGCGGTGAAGCAAAATTGCCTTCCGTTGAGAACGACTGGGGTAACTCTCTCACTGCGGGTTCTTTAGCCTCTATGAGTTAGGGATCAGCAGATCGAGAATGATTGTAAGGGCGAGTCATTCTGGGATTTGACCCTCACTTGAGCACTTCTGGAGTCTCCCTTTGTGGTAAAAAAGAAATGTCTGTGATGAGAATGGGAATGACAACAAAACAGGTCCAGCAGGCCTGGGTCTCAGTGGAGACACTGGAGCTCTACACCCCTTTAGAGGGACAGAGCCCTATGGTCTACCATGGTCTGCTAGCTCCTGCCTTCCTGAGTACGTTGCCACACTGGCTGGCAGAGAAACCAAGCTTGGTATCATGAATGATCTGGTTTGTTCCCAAAGTTTCAAAAACATCTTGCTTTGGCCATGATTACCTGGAAACTTCTGACAAATGGATTTTGGAAAAAAAATTTTTTTTAAAGACAAGCTTGGATGAGATGAACTTTGAAATTTGGACTAAAATTGGAGGGAAGACCCTGGTTAATTGCCCTTAGCTTGCCTGGCACTTTTGAGATGCTGAAGACAGAAAATATTCCATAGACCTATCCTGAGAAATCATTTCCATCTGAGGTGGTTTGGATCAACTGTCTTTCCAAGAAAGACAGTTCCATGGATGATGTGTCCATTTCCAACTGAACTTGCCCCAAAAATGGACAGAGCGATTGCAATATTTTACAATTTTCCTCTGGTTGTTACAATGGTGGTTACCTCTGGTGGCTACAATGTTCCTCTGGTTGTTAGTTTTAAGCATGGCCCCTGCTCTTTTCCAGGCATTTCAGGAAATGGAAAGTCACATTCAGAGTTTGTAGGTGGGAAGACATTTATACAGAGACCCCCGAAAAGTGATGGGTACCTGAGTGCAGAGCCTACCTGCTCACCGCCTTTGTGAACAGGCATGCTGGACTCAGGGCTACATGGATCTTGCTGTGCCCAGTTTCTTCAGGTCTTTATGGAAAATGTGAAGTTTCAGAAGTGGCTGGGAGTTTTGTTCCACTGTCTCTCCTCTCCACTTCCTAGACTCTGTGAAACCCTCGGTTAGTTACTTTTCTCAGTAGCTGTGTCTTGTCTGAGCTACTGATTATCGGTGGATCACACTGTTTTCTGGGCATTGATTATTGATGGATCACACCTTGTCTTGTGTTTGTCATTATCCTTCACTACTGATTTGTATTGCATCCTCTCTGGGTCCTCCAGAGACTGCCCTGAATTTTCCCTCCCCATCTACTGTGCTGTTTCATCCCGTCCTGACGGAATGTCCCGAGGTCTTGATGCTTTGGTGAATGGTCCAACACGTCATGACCATCACCCATCATGCTTCCAGTGCCTTCCTGCTTTCTGTTCTTTGACCGTTTCCTGCCCTGTGGGGACTCTTCCTGCTGCAGGGCCTCAGATCTCTTGAATTCTGGTCATGTTTGCTCTCCACGAGCCGCTGCTTTGACTTGCCTCCTGCTGTGTGTTCATCCAACCCCACTTCCCTTTCCTCCGAGATTTTCTGTTCAGTCATGGCACCGAGTCTGGCCAATGTAGGCAGAAGTGAGGCTTTCCCAAGTGTAATCTGTGCTTACTCCTTCTTTCTTTTGCTGACCAGCTGCAGAGAACTCTGGGAAAGGCTCTAAGAGATGAAGATCGGGAAGACAGATGGAAGAAGAGAGGATCCCGGATTCCTGGAAGGCTCTATGCGTCAAAGCACTCAGACATGCTTGCCTCCTCCACTTACCCACATGAGCAGAATATAACCTTCTGTGTGCTGACACCCCAAGATCTGGTGGTTGTTTGTTACAATAGTTAGTCTACCCTATTTCATGCCCCATCATTCCCCAAAGTCACCCGAAGCTACTGATTGTCTTTTCTCCCATGCGGGTCCCAGACCAGCTTCCTTGGGGTTCCCACACACTGAGGGAGTTCTGTCCTCTGTGAGCTCATCTCCGTGATGGCTTGGAACCCAAGTGCCCAGAGGGGCAATCTCTCCTTCCACCACCTTTTTGGGGTTTTGTCTCTGTTTTATACGGTTTGCATTGGTCACATACACATAGGTTCCAGAGCTATGCCCCCTAATGCAGAGCCTGCCGCCCTTGTTCCCAGTATCTGTTGTGGCTCCAGGCTGCCTGTTGGGCCTCTTTGGTTGTCGAGTGTCTGGGGGTCCTGGATGCCCCACCATCTGCTGGTCTCCTGGGAGCCATGGCATGAGCCAAACTCCCCAAAGTCCAGTGGGGGCCCAGGCAGCCCCAGCACCGTCCCTATTTCATCCACCTCTGTAAGACCTGCGTTTCATAAGGGCATTCAGTCTCAAAGATCAACAATCACCTGTCGCAGGGTGGGGCATTTGAACTCTAGAAGGCAGGGAGGAGAATTTTCTGGAAGGGCTGAATCCCTTTGCATGGAAGGTTTGGCATCTGTGCTGAGGTGTCTCTGAGTTCGGTGTTGTGGAGGTGTGTTTGTGTCCATACGAAAGCATCTTGGAGTGTGCAGACAGGTCCGCTGGGGGCCTTCACAGCCACTCTCCCTCCGGGCTCTCTCCTCCATCTGCTGTGAATTACCAGTTTCATTACACCCCAGATTCCTTACAACCCTGTGTCTTCAAAAACGTTTCCTTTTGGTCCATAATTCGATTCAGTTATTTTGTAGCTAAACCTTGCTGTGTTGTCAGTGTTGAGCTCAGTGTGGGAGAAAACAGATGGACAGGACCTACGCCCTATGTTTGAGGAGCTCACTATGGAGTAGAAGGGAGAGACATATGCCCTAGCAGCCCTCCTCTAATGTGGATTGTAGAAAATTCAGCACGAAATACATACATCAAATGTTGTAGGAAAAAACACAGTTAGGCATTGAGCATGCCTGGTTGGATCTGGTTGCACGTCCTCATTTTTGGCTCCATTCCTTTTGGGGACTATCTCACTGCTCTCCCCTGGATCACAGTGGATAGCTTGGCTTCTTTGTCTTTCACTGTTGCCTGGCCTTACTCTTCAATGCATGTTTGTCTCTACACCCAGGCGGGGCTTTCTTAGGAATCACTTGTGTAAATGTTTTATGAAACTGTGCTTTGTCAGCAAGATCCCAGGCCTGTGCCTTCCAATCATGGGGATGTACCCTTGCTCACTTGCCTTTGATCCTATCACCTGTTCCCCAGCACACTCAGCTCTCTTAGATCTGTGTGGCGGCTGCCTTCGGTCTTGGTGCCTGCTCAGATCTGTGTTGTGGACATCTGTTTCACAGGCAAAACACAAGACTGGCTATGGGGGCGAGCTGTGGGATTGGACAGGCACACAGAAATACATAGAAGTCATGTCAGTAGAAACCATAATAGTAATTAATAGTCTGGATAATAATCATCTAGCTGCAGTGGCAATGCACTTAAAAGAATATTCTTGTGTGTGTGTGTTTTTTAACATCCTAGATGGGACAGGAAGATTGGGCTTTTGAAGATGCAAAAGGAATCTGAAAAGGACCAGTCTGGGATCAATGTTGATTTCACTCACGTTAATGACTACCTGGTTTCCAGACTTGGCACCATTGAAGTTTCTGGACACTGTTGTTTTTTTTTTCTTTCCTGAGATGGTTGAAAAAAAAAAAATGCAAATGTGGAAAATGGAATGATGAGGACAGACTCTGGGGCCCTGCTTTGCTTGCAGAGTCTGCTATCTCTTTCCTTCGAGATGGGGGCACATGGCCTCTGCTGGCCCATCTTGAGAAGATTTTAAGAAATGTCAGCTGTAAACTTTGGGTATATGTAGAGGAATACAATAACGGGAAAACTTTCTCAAGCGTGGACAAAGCTGGCATCACATGCCTCAATAACCAGGGGAATAGGAACTATTTTCATAGTTTACATATTACAGCGACACAAAGGGATTTAGAGCATTATTAACAATAGGAGGGATTACTTGAAAGACAACCAAAAATCACTGTGTAGATTTCTTGTCTGTCTGTCTCTCTTTCCTCCATTTGTTTTATGAGCTTTTAGGAGAAAAAAAAAGGAAAACAACAACAACAACAAAAAAAACTGGTGCTTTTTCTCCTCTGTTGCCCCAGGCCTTCTGGAAAAGCCTCCCATTGACTCCCTGGGACGACAGAAACACCACATCTAGAAGCCTCCTCCCACAGTGGAGGTGCTGACGAATAGCAGGGGACAGGAGTCTTGTCTGCTGGACTGGGTCTGCATGCTGTGAAAGGGAGCTGGGGGGTTTGGGACCCTTGAAGGGGTTAGCACCTGGGGAAATGAGTGGAAGCTTTCTGACCTTGGCTAGTGAACTGAAAGAGGTTAAACACAACAATGATGCTGTTTGTTCCAACTCTTGGGCCTTTCCCTGGGTGAAGTCTGAACGGACATCTCTTTTCTCTAGTGTGTAAGTCATACCCTTGTAGGGCTTTTTGCATTCTGAATTATTTAGGCAACTGAGGGGAAACTAGCCATCATGAACCACATGCTTCAAAAACAACAAGCTATTCTGATTAGAAGATTCACTTATATTCTAAAATATTTTAATGGATTAGAATGTGCTCAACATAGATTTCTCCTGTGTCTGAAAGCCATGAATGCAAGGAACCTGGGTCTCCCACTGCCCTCACTGGTCAGGGGTAGACACACAACAACTTATATATTCTCTCAAGATGGATTTCAAACCATCCTTGGATTCCTGCATCAGGTGCAATGTTTTTTATAATTTATTCTACTTTTTCATAGTGTGCACTTAATTTGGCAATGTTTTATTTGAGTGCTTTTATAAATGTGACTGGGCTGAAAATGTTTTGCACTGTACTCCCCTGGAAAACCACTGCGGTCTGGTGACTTTGGGGTGTGAGGCTTATGATTTCTAGATCAGTTTTTGTAATGGTTATGTAGTCCCTTGGGTTTTCTGTTTCTTCTTGACTAAATACAAATACATTTCTGTATATACATTACTGTAAATGTTTATGTAATTTTATATTTTTTCTAGAAAGCCATCTAGAAAATACATTTGTATTTGTATTTACTGTAAATGTTTATGTAATTTTATATTTTTTCTAGAAAGCCATTTCTTCCAAGCTTTCAAATTTGTTAGAAGTATGAAAGTATGAAGAGAATTCAGTTTCTTATTGTGATTTTTAAAATTTTATGGTATCCACTTTTGTACTACTAGTACTAGTAGTTTTGTGTTTTTTCTCTTTGTCTAGATGAGTCTGGCTGGATGTTTGTCCACTTAGTTTTTTTGAAGGGTCAGCTTTGGTCTTAGTTGACTCTATTGTATATCTGTTTCCTATTTCATTAATATCTACTCTTATCTTTATAGTTTACATCTTATGACTTCTTTAGGTTTCACTTTATTGTTCTTTGTTCAATCTTTTGAACTGAGCGTTTAGTCCACTGACATCAATTCATTCTTTTTGTTCTTTAATACCTACTTGAAGTCAATAAATTTTCCTTTACACCCCACTTTTAATAGGCATTGAAGTACTTTCACTTCCATCCTAAATATTTTGTAACTCCTATTACAGGCTTCTCTTAACCTGGAGTTATATAAAAGGGCAATTTTAGTGTTTTCAAATATATTTATGTAAGTGATCTTTAAATGTGGATTTCTATGATAATTGTAAGTTTGTCAGAAAAAATTCTCTAACATTTATTAACACTTCTTTTGAACTTAATGTGTGGTCTCCCCCACCGCCCCAGATCTTTGATGTGTACTTGAAAAGAATTTCTTCCTTGGGTAACCGGTATTTACATTTATTTATAATATTAGATCAAGCTCTTAAATTTCATTGCTAAGTCATGTATAGGTATCCCACTTAACTTTTGGTGATTTATTTATTAGTTTCTCAGAAAAGCATGTCCCATCTCCTGTTACGATTATACATTTGTCCATTGCTCTTCATAAAACACATTTGCTTTTGAGGAGGGCAGCTACATTGGTTCATGATTGCTATATCTTTCTGATGGATCAAACTTCATAGTTTTTTAAAAAATATTTTATTTTATTTTTATTATGTTATGTTAGTCACCATACAGTACGTCACTAGTTCTTGATACAGTGTTCCAAGATTTATTATTTACATATAACATCCAGTGCTCCATGCAATACACACCCTCCTTTAATACCCACCACCAGACTCACCCATCCCCCCAACCTTCTCCCCTCTAAAACCCTCAGTTTGTTTCTCAGAGTCCACAGTCTCTTGTGGTTCATTTTCCCCTCCGATATCCCCCCCTTCACTTATCCTTTCCTTTTCTTAATGTCCTCCATGTTATTCCTTATGCTCCACAAGTAAGTGAAACCATATGATAATTAACTTTCTCTGCTTGACTTACTTATTTCACTCATCTGTGTTGATGTAAAGGTTGGGTATTCATCCTTTCTGATGGCTGAGTAATATTCCATTGTATATATGAACCACATCTTCTTTATCCATTCATCTGTTGAAGGGCACCTCGGCTCTTTCCACAGTTTGGCTATTGTGGACATTGCTGCTATGACCATTGGGGTGCATATGGCCCTTCTTTTCACTACATCTGTATCTTTGGGGTAAATACCCAGGAGTGTAATTGCAAGGTCATAGGGTAGCTCTATTTTTAACTTTTTGAGGAATCTCCACACTATTTTCCAAAACTTCCAAGACAGTAACAGGAAGAAATTGACAACTTGACTAGATCAATATCTAGTAACAAGATTGAAGCAGTGATCAAACACCTCCAAAAAAACAAAAGCCCAGGACCTGATGGATTCCCTGGGGAATTCTACAAACATTCAAAGAAGAAATAATACATATTCTCCCAAAGCTGTTTCAAAAAATAGAAGGAAAACTTCCAGACTCTTTCTATGAAGCCAGCATTATCTTGATCCCCAAACCAGGTAAAGACCCCATCAAAAAGGAGAATTTCAGACCAATATCCCTGATGAATATGGATGCCAAGATTCTCAACAAGATCCTGGCTAATATGATCCAACAGTATATACTTCATGCCTTATAGATATTCACACTATCCTTGTCAGAAATGAGTTATCTTTCAAACATCACATTTCAATTTCAGTGTGTCTCAGTGCCTGAATGAAAAGGTGAATCCCATGTACTCATGGCACTGGGGAGACATATATGATGGCAGATGCCAGCCAAAGTGTGTGTGTGGAGGGGGTGGGCATCTGCTTTCGGCCATGCTGGGCACCACAGTTGTGTCCCCAGAGCATCACGGACAGCAGAGTTTGTGGCAGGTGCTGCCACTGAGTCACTCCACTCTGGACATGTGTCTGTCTTACTTCAATTGCAGAGACTCCCATAGGTTTCTGAAACAAATCAAAGGTTGCGTGGCTGGCAACCTCACGCCCTTCCAGGATGAGAATAGCCTCGCTGAGCAGGTGAGCTCTTCGCCAGCCCCAGGATTTGGCTGCTGCTCACGTCCGCTGTTGGGAGAGCCAGAGAGCACCAGGTTTGGTTCACCTTGCTCATCCCTCCAACGAGTGCTATCAACCAGTGATCAATGCTTGGCCTGGTAAAGCATGCATCAATTTCCGAGGGGGCTGATGAGATTCGCCTTGTAGGCCTGTCTTTGTCCCTAAAGGAAAGCAAGTCATCTGGAGACTATCTGATTAATGAGACCAGTGGGGAATGACCTGGGATTTGTTCCTTCCAGTACATGTACATGGCACATCTCTCAGCTTCGCAATGACCGCTTGGCAAGCACCTAGAAGAGGTGGTTCTGATGGAAACAAGGATACCACCAGTCATATGGCACATGGAGCACCTTCAAATGAGAAATCATGCTTTCACTTTTCCTCACAAACAAACAAAAACAGAAACTATTTTTTTTTTTCCTAAGGTACACTTCAGGCCAAAAGAGGGAAGTTCAAGCAAATACTTCATGAGTTACTTGATTTTGGTGTCACGCTGCCTTGCTTTGGGTTGTTCTAAGAGCAGACCCCGAGAGAAGGTTCTAAGTCTGAGATTTATTTGGGAGGGGTGGGGAGTGCCAGGAGAGAGTGGGGGCGTGATTGTGAGGAAAGGAGGCAGCCCACAGAGGAGGACTAGCAAGCCAGTAGCCACAGCGGATGACGGGAGCATCACCCCAGGAAAATGGAGAAGAATCTGGGGACATGGTATAGAGTTCATGCCTCCTGCCCATCTAAGGGGAAGACTCTAGATGAAGAGCAGCCTATGGAGGTAGGCTGGGCATTCATTGTTTGGCATGGGGCCCTGATGCAAACAGGCTCTCGGGTCCAGACTAAAACCCTTGGGCAAAGAGAAGCAGGGACCTGCCCTTGGAAGTCCCTGGAAGTGTGCTGAGTGTAGCCTCAGGGCCCTGGGGGCTGTGCATACATGGTGACCCAGGTCCAGGCTTAGGAGACCAGTGGACACACCCTGGATGGCACCATGGGCACCTGGAGATTGTTTCCATATCTCTTTTCTTCTCTGAAG
>RCUC01141436.1:0-40253 GCA_003697995.1 Taxidea taxus jeffersonii | reverse complement strand
TTTTTTTTTTTAAAGATTTTATTTATTTATTTGTTAGAGAGAGAGAGTGAGCACAGGCAGACAGAGTGGCAGGCAGAGGCAGAGGGAGAAGCAGGCTCCCTGCTGAGCAAGGAGCCCAATGTGGGACTCGATCCCAGGATGCTGGGATCATGACCTGAGCCAAAGGCAGCTGCTTAACCAACTGAGCCACCCAGGCATCCCTCAAAGGCACTTTTAATCTCACCTTTTATGTAGTGCCTCTATATGCTGAGTTCTGTCTGATTAATGAGAAATCCTTCTAGTTTCTACTTTTGGCCCACAGCCCCACCTCCAGCTGCTGGTCTCCCCCACCTTCCCATTCTGTCACAGGTTGTAGGTTCCTTGGGTCTTTTCTTCCAACTCCACTCCCATCCCCAGCACCACACAGGTCAGCTTCCTACTTTAGGGCAGTGGTGGAGCCCACAAGAGAGGGTGTGCCTCCTCAATTACTTCTCCAAGTTGGAATCAGTTGAGAAAATCTCCTTAGCCCCTCAGCATACCATTCCCCGTATGAGAATAAATAGGTTCAGTGGGCACACCTTTGAAAGGGAGAACTAGAGAGAGATGAAGACTTCCTACTTGATCTAGTCCAGTTTAGGGATGGTGATAAGCAAAGACATGGGGATGATCACCAATTGTTAGGGGGATGCCAATGGACCAAGACTGAAAATACAAGGAAAAAAGCTTCCATTCAATGTGGGCAAAAACAGTTCTTTTTTTTTTTTTTTTTTTTAATTTGTCAGAGAGAGAGAGAGAGCGAGTACAGGCAGACAGAGGCAGAGGGAGAAGCAGGCTCCCTGCCGAGCAAGGAGCCCGACGTGGGACTTGATCTCAGGACGTTGGGATCATGACCTGAGCCGAAGGCAGCCGCCCAACCAACTGAGCCACCCAGGCGTTCCCGCAAAAACAGTTCTAAAACCAGACTCTATAGTGAGGAGATGTGATAATGCCATTGTGATTATTGCCATTTCTTGAGATGTCCTCGGGGACATAAGAAAAGAGTCCAGGAGACTGTCAAATGGAGACCAGTTTCTCCGTGGTCTTACAGCATTAGCAGAAAGAATGCAAATATTAAAACGCACCACTTCCACCTCACTGGGGAGCCAAACTGCAATCAGGAGAAATATCTTCTTATTCTCTGTGCCCAGATCACGGCTCTTGGAGTAGTGGGGATAAACTTGGCTGCGACGCACTCCGAGTGAGCGCGTCTTACCAGATAGAGACAATCCTCAGTCAACGTTCTCTGCTGTTGCCCTCACCGCCCTCTCCTCTGATGTCTGCTACCTTGCTTTTCTTCTCCATCTGGCCATGAACTCTTTGAGGCCAGGCACTGTGTTTAACTCATCTTAGCCCAGTGCTTATACAGTGGCTGGCCTAAGGCAGACACCCCAGATGTGTTTATTAAATGAAAGATTTGATGGGCAAAAATGATTGTAGGTAAGATAATTTGTTCCCTGAAGTCTAAATTTTGTGTTGGCAGCTATCTTTGCCACATATAAAGTCAGTGTGTTTTTTCTCTTTTCTTTCTTTTTTTTAGAGTTGTTGCATTTAATTTTTTTCTTATTTAAATTCAATTTAGTCAACATATACTGTATTATTAGTTTCAGGGGTAGAATTTAGTAATTCATCATTTGCATGTAACACCCTGTGGTCATTACATCACATGGCCTCCTTCATGCCCATTACCTAGTTACCCCATCACTCTACCACGCTCCTCTCTAGAACCTTCAGTTTGTTTCCTAGGGTTCAGAGTGTTTTATGGTTTGCCTCCCTCTCTGTCTTCATCTTATTTTATTTCTTTTTTAAGATTTAATTTTTAAAAAAATAATCTCTACACCCAGCATGGGCCTCAAACACACAACCTGAGATCAAGAATTGCATGTTCTATGAACTGAGCCAGCCAAGAGCCCCTGCATTTAGAGTCATTAGTTTTAAAAAATTATTCCCTCTTCAACTCAGGAGCAGATTCTCCTTTATTTGGAAAGCCATTTCAAGGAATCTATCAAGCCTAACCATAGAACTATTACTCTTTTGTAGTTTAGATTTTGAAGGACTTGTGTAAGGCAGGCTTAATTTACAAGAGCTGACCCCACTCATCAGACCCCGTGGCCTGAGGAAGAGGAAAACCAACGGGAGCCAGGTAAGATGATTATTGTATAATGTAACAGGAAACTGTGGAATTAAATCTAGACTAGTGAGTGTCAGACTGACAATCTGTTCAAGGTTTGCATGCCCTTCTCCCTCTCTAGACTATCAGCTTCTTAGGACAGGGATCAAGTCTTCTCTGCATTTCCAGAACCTGGTGCAGTTGAAGCAGAAATATCTAAAGTTATTTTGTGTTTTGAGGCAGAGTAGAAATGGGAAAGCCAATACATAGTAATGACAAGAAAGTAAGGGCCCTTTCTCATATTGTCCCTGCCAGTGAGGGGAGAGGGAGGGAAAAACTTTTGGTAAACATTAGTTGTATGCCAGACGCTGTGTATAATATTTTTACATAAATTGCAGAAGGTGATTGGTTCCAAAACTTCTGAGACTTGATTTGTTCAGTATTGACAATATTTGTGAAGCTTGAGTATCTTAACTCCAAAGAGCAAAATAATAAAAAAATAATCTTTCAGGCCATAAGAAGTGGTAAAATTTTTTGAAAGAATTGTGTTTTTTAAACTCCTTTATTTCATATACATACATCTTGCAAATCAGTCGAAGGATGCAACACGTATCCATCATTACTCTGCATAGATTAAAAACATCTGGATGTATCTGAAAAAGGGAAAAAAGTGTATCTTGTTAAAACTCTAAATCTTTACACATGTAAGCGTGTCTTCAAAAATGATACATTCTATTTAGTATTTCTCACAATGAAAATCAGAATTCACAATGCTCACTCATTACCTTGAAACTGGTATGATATACACAGGCACACATATACATATAAACAAATATACACATATATGTAAAATTTTTATTCTTTGGAAACGCTTATTGATTTGTGGCAAATTCTCCTACCCTTGGGAGTTGATACAATTGCATCTGCAGAACAAAAATTGTGACAGCTCCTCTTAGAAATTTTCTCAGTTCTGTCCCTCAACTCCAACAGAACCTTTCCTTGCAAAGCTCCCCTCTCGGTCTGAGCTCCTGGAATATCTCCATGAAGTCTATGAGGTCCTCACAATGTCACCCAGCCTGGGCGGACATCACCATGCAGCACCGGCAGCCAATCACAACATCAGACGAGACCCCACCCTGCCAGAAGCTTCCTCTGTGCAGAATCCCCCAGAAATGATCTTCTGTCTTGCCTTCTAATGCTCCCATTAACTACCATTTTACAGGTAAGGAGCCTGATGCTCAAAAGGGTCTAAATACTGTTAATTTGCCCCTTCTCACACATCAAATAGGGACTAGAATCTGGAGAGTTAGGACTCAAATCAAAGTGTCTGACTATCAAAACTATACTCTCTTTACTTCACTTTGGGAGATTCATTGATAAGAACAACATTGCACTGGGGGAATCACTGGGCAATGGGTAGAGCTTTCAACTCACAAACTGGAGTATACAGATGTCCTTGTTTCATTTGTCTATAACTCAAGAGAATTTATTTGACAAGACTTCATTCTGCCAGAGGTAGAACTCTTATCAATCCAGGTTGCCTCCCTCCTGACTTCTCTGGCTTCATCCCAGCCCTGGGAAGACTTCAGGGAGCAGGAGGCAGGGGGAGGCATCTGGTTCTTAGTTGTCCACTAGCTCTGGGGCCACTAAGCCAACTATTCTGTCCACAGGTCATGCCCAGCATTCCTCAATTTTGTGACAAACACCCTTCATGCCTAATGGTTCTCTCTGCTGCTTTTGTGCCCCTCTGGAGAAATGAGTCTCATTGGGCAGCACGTCTGGGGACTGCCTGGGTCCAGTCTCCACTTCTGGGCCATGCTGCAGCTGGGGGACTCTATGAGGCTCTCTGAAGCTCTCTGTCTGCCCAGATGTACTAGGTAGGTATCTCTTCTCTGAGAGATACCTGAGCAGCAAGGTATTCTGAAGTATGCTGAGGTATTCTCTGCCCTCAGATCCCATCTTCTCATCTGAGGGTTCTGTCTCTTCCACCGGACTGTACAGTAAGCTCCTAACATGCAGGGATTGTGTTTAATTCACCTTTGTATTCCAGCACTTATCATCTAATCTGGCAGACTAAAAAGCTCTCTATAAATTATTATTAAATTAATAATTTTCACCAACTTAGATGTAAAGCTGTGTCTGCTTTCTCCTGTTGTGTTAGGGTCTGTTTTTATAGCTTAGCCAATACTCAATAGGTATATAATAGGGTGGAGAGAATAGACTTTATTTATTTATTTATTGGTCATTATTTTTTAAATTAACATATAATGTATTATTTGCCCCAGGGGTACAGGTCTGTGAATCATCAGTCTTACATAATTCACAGCACTCACCATAGCACATACCCTCCCCAGTGTCCATCACCCAGCCACCCTGTCCCTTCCAGCAACCTTCAGTTTGTTTCCTGAGATCAAGAGTCTCTTATGGTTTGTCTTCCTCCCTGGCCCCATCTTGTTTTATTTTTCCCTTCCTTCCCTCATGGCCCCCGCCCTGACTCTCAAATTCCTCACATCAGAGAGATCATATGATAATTGTCTTTGTCTGACTGACTTATTTTGCTTAACATAATAGCCTCTAGTTCCATCCACGTTATTGCAAATGGCAAGATTTCGGGGTTTTTGATAGTTGCATAGTATTCCATTGTGTATATATGCACCACTTCTTCTTTATCCATTCATCCATTGAAAGCATAGACTTCAGATCATGAATGTCCTCCTTTAAGGACTGGCTTGTCACAGCTTAAAACAACAACCACATTCCAGGAAGTCAGCTGTGTGTTCCCTAAGGATAGATTCTAACAGATTCTGTTGGCATCTCATCCATTTTTCCTCACCCCTACAACCTCAGTGCATACCAGCAGACTTCTAACTACTAATATTTGCATTCCTGCAAAGCTTGAGGGCTTTCTCTGGCCACAAATCCACACTGTCCACCTGTGCCACAGGGTAGTAATGCCTTCCAACAGGGGCTGTCAATCAGTGACTAACAGGATTTGGTAAATAAATACTTCAGGTCCCTGCCACTAGGGTCAGATATCTCTGAGGCAGATGTCTACACTGGCTCCAAGTGATTCTCCTAAGGTACTCAGTGTCAGTTACCCGTAGTGGTAACTGGCTTAATAAGCATCCTTTAATGACTTCTTGCTCTTCCTTATGTCACCTTCCCAGTCCTCTACTTCCAGAAAAATTACTTGCACCTGAATCTTTGTTTCATAGGGCTTCTTGGGGAATCCAACCTAATAAGCAGATTTGCTAAGATCCTGAGGTACCTTTATGTTCTGGATATTCTGGATTGTTTTTGGAAGTGATATATAAAAATAATGGGAGGAGTGTTGAGGAAGGAGGAAATGAAACTAAAAGATTGCTGTGGGTTGACTATGAAGAAAATTGCCCAGCTTTCCTCACATAGGGCTTGGAATGGCTTCAGTATTGTTTCTTATAGGCATGCATTTCCTGCTGGCTATATTTGAAAACATTGTAATATTATATATATATATATATAGATAGATAGATAGATACACACACACATACATACATATATATGTATACATACATATATATACACACATACACATGTTATATGTAATAATACTACATATATTTTTAATATATATATCCCCTTTTAATTATATAATCTGTAGGCAAGAATTTTTGCATATCAATGTTCAATGAAGTATTTTTTTATAATAGCAAGATACTGAAAACAATCTAATTGAGGATCCAGTTAAATAATTATAACATAATATGATGTGTCTACTAAATGGAATATTATGCATGCCCTTAAATGCATATCTTAAAACATGAAATGCTAATCATATACACCTGCATGTTAAAGACAATTTTCTTTATCCACTGCTAGGAGTAAGGACCCTTCTGCTTACAGTTCCTGTAGCCCCTCCATAGTGGTGATTTCTGAGAAGAAGTTCCAGAAGAAGATGGAATTGGAAGGAGAACACATATACAGTCTGGCCAAGTGGATAAAATTAATGTAAACAGCACAAATTGAGGGAATGGAATGAAAAGGAACTGCATTTGCTGAGCTCTGCTTGCCACTCCACCTTGTCGGGCTGTGCATGCACCCCTGCCACCAAGAGAGGGATGATAACATGTCTACTAGGTATTCTGGGCCTGTTACATGCCACATACACCTTAACTGTTTAAGAAACATCATTTATCAATTTATAATATTTATAACAATCTTCTGGGAAAATATCACTATCTTCATTTTTTCAAATATGGAAAATAAAGATTAATATGTATAAGCAACTAGCCTTGATCATTCAGCCATTACACAGAATTAAAACCCTAGTGTTTCTGTTGCTTAGAAAATGAGGGCTAAGGATGGAGAAATTACATTTCTTATGTGACAGAGAAGTGAACGCTGAGCTCCAAAATAAAAGTAGGGAAATATATAACTGGAGGAACTCAGAAAGAAAGTCCTTCTAAGGGACTCCAAGGGTGGAAGTGAGGGCTGATTTGGCAGTACTAAAAAATGTTATCCATGAGATCCAATCTAATCTAAATATTCTAACAGCTAGGGTAACTGAGGCAGAAGATCAAATTAGTGATCTAGAAGACAAATTGATAGAAAAGAAGGATCAGGAGGAGGTCTGGAACAAACAGCTTAGAAGCCATGAAAACAGAATTAGGGAAATAAATGAAGCCATGAAACTTCCAACATCAGAATTATTGGGATCCCTGAAGGGGTGGAGAAAGAGAGAGGACTAGAAGATACAGTTGAACAAATTCTCAATGAAAATTTCCCTAATCTAAGGAATGGAACAAGTGTTCATGTCCTAGAGGCAGAAAGGATACCCTCCAAGATCAATGAGTCTAGAAAGACCTCTAGACACTTAATTGTGAAATTCATGGTTTGCAATTTCAGACAAGAGATCTAAAGGGAATTTAGGGGGAAGAGATTCCTTATGTACAGAGGAAGGACTATCAGAATAACATCAGACTTGTCCACAGAAACCTGGCAAGCCAGAAAGGGCTGGCAAGACATATTCAGGGCACTAAATGAGAAAAACATGCGGCCAAGAATACTTTATCCAGCAAGGCTGATACTCAGAATGGATGGAGAGATGAAAAGCTTCCAAGACTGGCAAGGTTTAAAAGAGTATGTGACCACCAAGCTGGCATTACAAGACATATTAAGGGGGGGGGGCCTATAAAAGAAAGAACCCAAGAGTGACATAGAGTAGAAATTTACAGAGACAATCTATAGAAGAAGGACTTCACAAGCAACATGATGTCAATAAAAACTTATCTTTCAATAATCACTCTCAGCATGAATGGCCTAAATGCTCCCATGAAATGGCACAAGGCTGCAGACTAGATAAAACGACAGGACCCATCCATATGGTGTCGACAAGAGACACATTTGGAACCTAAAGATACACCCAGACTGAAAGTGAAAGGGTGGAGAACCATCTTTCATGCCAACAGGCCTCAAAAGAAAGCTGGGGTAGCAATTCTCATATCAGATAAATTAGATTTTAAGCTAAAGGCTATAGTCAGAGATACAGATGGACACTACATCATTCTTAAAGTGTCCATCCACCAAGATAATCTAACAATTGTAAATATTTATGCCCCCAATATGGGAGCAACCAACTACATAAGCCAACTGTTAATCTAAATAAAGAATCATATTGATATGAATACATTAATTGTAGGGGATCTTAACACACTACTTTCAGTAACAGACAGATCATCTAGGCAGAAAATCAAAAAAGAAACAAGAACTTTGAATGACACATTATACAAAATGGACCTCACAGATATCTATAGAATGTTCCACCCTAAAACAACAGAATACTCATTCTTCTCAAGCGCACATGGAACTTTCTCCAGAATAGAACACATACTGGATCACAAAGCAAGGCTCAACCGATCCCAAAAGATTGAGATTATTCCCTGCATATTCTCAGACCGCAGTACTTTGAAACTGAAACTCAACCACAAAAAAAATTTGGAAAGAATACAAACACTTGGAAGCTAAAGACCACCCTGCTCAAGAATGTTTGGATCAACCAGGAAATCAAAGAAGAGCTTAAACAATTCATGGAAACCAATGAGAATGAAGACACATTGGTCCAAAAACCTATGGAATATGGCAAAGGCAGTCCTAAGGGGGAAATACGTAGCCATCCAAGCCTCACTCAAAAAAAAAATGAAAAATCCTGAATATACCAACTCCCTTTACACCTTAAAGAACTGGAAAATCAACAACAAATTAAGCCAACACCATGCACAAGAAGGGAAATAATTAAGATTAGAGCAGAGATCAATGAGTTAGAAACTAGAGATACAGCAGAACACATCAACGAAACTAGAAGCTGGTTCTTTGAAAGAATTGGTAAGATCAATAAACCACTGACCAAATTATTCCAAAAGAAAAGAGAGAGGACCCAAATTAATAAAATTATGAATGAAAGGGTAGAGATCACAACTAACACCAAAGAAATAGAAACAATCATCAGAAATTATTATCAGCAGTTATATGCCAATAAGTTAAGCAACTTAGAAGAAATGGATGCATTCCTGGAAACCTATAAACTTCCAAGACCGAATCAGGAAGAAACTGACAACTTGAATAGACCAATATCTAGTAACAAGATTGGAGTAGTGATCAAAAACCTCCCAAAAACCAAGAGCCCAGAACCTGATGGATCTGTTGGGGAATTCTACCAAACATTCAAAGAAGAAATAATACCTATTTTCTGGCAGCTGTTTCAAAAAATAGAAACAGAAGGAAAACTTCCAGACTCTTTCTAGGAAGCCAGCATTACCCTGATCCCCAAACCAGTCAAAGATCCCATCAAAAAGGAGAATTTCAGACCAATATCCTTGATGAATATGGATGCCAAGATTCTCAACAAGATCCTAGCTAATAGGATCCAGCAGTACCTTAAAAAGATTATCCACCATGACCAGGTGGGATTTATCCCTGGGATGCAAGTGTAGTTCAATATTTGCAAATCAATATGTTATAGAACAAACCAATAAGAGAAGAGAGAAGAACCACATGTTCCTTCCTCTCAATTGATACAGAAAAAGCATTTGACAAAAATACAGCATCTGTTCCTTATTAAAACTCTTCAATGTATAGGGATAGAGGGAACATTCCTCAACTTCATAAAACCCATCTATGAAAAACCCACAGCAAATATCATTCTCAATGGGGAAAAGCTGACAGCCTTCCCTTTGAGATCAGGAACACAACAAGGATGCCCACTCTCGCCACTGTTGTTCAACATAACATAGTACTAGAAGTCCTAGCAACAGCAATCAGACAACAAAAAGAATAAAAGGTATTCAAATTGACAAAGAAGAAATCAAACTGCCTCTCTTCACAGATGACATGATAGTTTATATGGAAAACCCAAAGACTCTACCCCCAAACTACTAGAACTCATACAGCAATTCAGTAATGTGGCAGGATACAAAATCAATGCACAGAAATCAGTTGCTTTCTTATGCACTAACAGTGGAAATATAGAAAGGGAAATTAGAGATCCCACTTACTATAGCACCAAGAGCCATAAGATAGCTGGGAATAAACCTAACCAAAGAGGTGAAGGATCTGTACTTGAGAAACTACAGAACACTTATGAAAGAAATTGGAGAAGACACAAAAAGATGAAAAAGCATTCTATGCTCATGGATTGGAAGAATAAACATTGTTAAAATGTCTATACTGCCCAGAGCAATGTATATTTTCAATGCCATCTGCTCAAAATTCCATCAGCATTTTTCAAAGGCTGGAACTAACAATTCTAAGAGCAGAGCTTTTCCCTTTGCTCTGTGGAACCAGAAGAGACCCCAAATTGCTAAGGAAATGTTGAAAAAGAAAAACAAAACTGGGGGAATCACGTTGCCTGATTTCAAGCTTTACTATAAAGCTGTGATCACCAAGACAGCATGGTACTGGCACAAAAATAGACACATAGACCACTGGAACAGAGTAGAGAGCCTACATATGGACCACAGCTTATGGCCAACTAATCTTCGACAAAGCAGGAAAAAATATCCAGTGGAAAGAAGACAGTCTCTTCAATAAATGGTGCTGGGAAAATTGGGCAGCTATGTATAGAACAATGAAACTTGACCATTCTCTTACACCATACACAAAGATAAACTCGAAATGGATAAAAGACTTCCACGTGAGGCAGGAATCTATCAAAATCCTAGAGGAGAACATAGGCAGTAATCTCTTTGACATCGGCCACAGCAACTTCTTTCAAGACATGTCTCCAAAGGCAAAGGAAACAAAAGTGAAAATGAACTTTTGGGACTTCATCAAGATCAAAAGTTTCTTCACAGCAAAGGAAACAGTCAACAGAACAAAGAGGCAACCCACGGAATGGGAGAAGATATTTGCAAATGACACTACAGACAGAGGGCTGACACCCAAGATCTATAAAGAACTTCTCAAACTCAACACACACAAAACAGATGATCAGGTCAAAAAATGGGCAGAAGACATGAACAGACACTTCTCCAAAGAAGACATACAAATGGCTAACAGACACATGAAAAAATGTTCATCATCATTAGCCATAGGGGAAATTCAAATCAAAACCACATTGAGATGTCACCTAACACCAGTTAGAATGGCCAAAATCAACAAAACGGTAAACAACATGTGTTGGAGAGGATATGGAGAAAGGGGAACTCTCTTATACTGTTGGTGGGAATGCAAGTTGGTGCAGCCACTTTGAAAAACAGTGTGGAGATTCCTTAAGAAATTAAAAATAGAGCTACCCTATGCCCGTGCAATTGCACTACTGGGTATTTACCCCAGAGATACAGATGTAGTGAAAAGAAGCACCACATGTATCCCAATGTTCATAGCAGCAATGGCCACAATCGCCAAACTGTGGAAAGAGCCAAGATGCCCTTCAACAGATGAATGGGTAAAGTAGATATGGTCCATATATGCAATGGAGTATTATGCCTCCATCAGAAAGGATGAATACCCAACTTTTGTATCAACATGGATGGTATTGGAGGAGATTATGCTGAGTGAAATAAGTCAAGCAGAGAAAGTCAATTATCATATGGTTTTACTTACTTGTGGAGCATAAGGAATAACATGAGGACATTAGGAGAAGGAAAGGAAAAGTGAATTGGGGGAAAACGGAGAGGGAGATGAACCATGAGAAACTGTGGACTCTGAGAAACAAACTGAGGGTTTTGGAGGGGAGAGGGTGGGGGGTTAGGTGAGCCTGGTGGTGGGTATCATGGAGGGCATGTACTGCATGGAGCACTGGGTGTGGTGTATAAACAATGAATCTTGGAACACTGAAAAAATAAAATAGAATTAAAAAATGAAGAAGAAAGAAATTCCTTCTAATCCATGCTGGGCTGGCTTCTGGTGTGGCCACCTGCAGTGGCCTTGTTCTCATCTTGTTTCCTTTAATTATGTATTGAGCTGACAGTAGACTTGCCATTGAATATGACACAAAGGCTTGGCCTTCCCCTGCAGTTGAGCCAGTTCTTAGGGCGGCAAACCATCACTAAACAAGAATTCCACCTCAAAGGTATGCATCCAGCCATGTGCCAGAGGCATCTGCTCCTGTGGAAGGATGTGTTCTCTGGCTCTAAAGGGGTGAAGTGGGTTGCAGATTTGGCTCTTCACTGACTGGAGAGAGTAGATTGTGAACATCTCCTCCCAAGTCTGTTCAATGATGTCCCAAGGGTAGCTTGATACCAGCCATGGTGTAGCTATTTGCGCCACAGAGACTGGCAAACACTGTAGGTGAAGGCTTTTATCTTGGAAATCCATTAATGGCTGGGCATCTCCCCGAAGGACCAGAGGCCACTCATTAGATACTGCCATCTGTACTGCTGTGGCAAAGACAAGGTGGTAACACCATGTGTAATATCAAATGAGTCTACAAACCTATTGAGATTCCAGGGAGCCCATAAGTATACCCCTTTTCCCCAACCCAGTTCTGAACCAAATGTAGGTTGGTGGATGTGGTTTAGGTGCAGTGGAATGAGGTTTCTAATACAGTACTCCAGAATCGGGCAGACGTACCCACCTGTCACCAGCCACCAGTCTCCCGTATGGAACTCTCCTTCCGAAGGACTTATAACGGAGAATCAGAATAAAATCCTTGCTTTCTGACTTCCTAGAATAGGGATAGAGGAAAGGTATGAGCTCTCTTTACCTGGTTTCCCTCCCAAAGTCACCAGTAAGAGTAGACCCTCCTCTCTGGGGAGGAATCATGGAGGCTGAAGAGGAACTTGGTTTTTGGTCCCATCAAGTAGCTGCCAAGGTCCCTGTTTGTAATGAAGATACTTTTTTCCACAAGGGCAGCAAAGATAGCTGGTGTATGGAATGCAGCCATTTTACTGCATCACCACTCCTCGACTGAAAGCCAGACAGATCAAACCCCACTCTGCCAAACACGACGGCTGTTGTTTGGCAAAGGAACTTCAAACTCAAACCAGAGGCTCGATAATTATCGGCTAATCAAATTGTAGCACCGCCAAAACCCAGGCATGCTCTTAAAGTAGCTTCCACAGGGTTTGAGCTGGCAAGGGCGTTCTGGAGAGAGTTGTTTGAAACTAGAGGAGTGAGTGTGTTTATTAAAAAGCATGAGAAAAATGGGTGTTAGGGCGTTCACCACTCTGCTTCCTGGGAGTCTCCCTTCTCCTGATACCTGAGCCTGAGCATGGAGGGCCAGTGTGGATTGATGGAAATGCCAGTGAATCTGCAGTCTTAAATCTTAACTTTGGTCACTTACGATCCTGTGGAGGCACGTGGGTGACTCAGTTGGTTAAGTGACTGCCTTCAGCTAGGTCATGATCCCAGGGTCTGGGGATCTAGCCCCGCATGGGGTGCCCTGCTCCGTGGGGAGTCTGCTTCTCCTTCTTCCTCTGCCTGTTGCTCCCCCTGCCTGTGTGCATGTGCGCGCTCTCTCTCTCTTATTGATAAATAATAATAATAAAATCTTTTAAAAAAGGATCCCGTGGGAGCTTAGGAAAAAAAATCCTTGTTTTGATTTCCTTGCCTGCTTAGAAGAGGGGTTAAAAGTGTAGCTTCTGGGGCCAGACTTCCAGAACTGAAATGCTCACTCTGCCTTTCCCCAGCCATGTGTGCTTAGGCAAGACCCACGACTGTGAATCGGTTTTCACAGCTGTATTTCAGGGATAGAAATAGTACCGACCTTGTGGGTTGTTGGGAGAGTAACTGAGACATGCACGGGAGATCTCAGAATGGTGTTGCCAGAGAAAGCACTGTCGCTGTTAGCTTTCATTACTACTCTTTTCTTCTAGTTCTGGGTTTCCTGCTCCGTTCAAGGCAAAGCTATCCTTTCTGGAGAAAATCATCCTTCTTTCTCTTTAAAAGTTTTTTTTTTTCTACTTAAGGAAGGCCAATTTAAACTTCTCTGTGTTCTAGTACACTTGCTGGCATTACATTGACCTCTGGTCTGGGCATGGCATGTCTAGCTAGATAGCACTTTGCTGCAACTCCTCAGACCAATGACTCCTCAAGACCAATGACTCCGTTTTGTTCCAGACAAACAATGGTGACCTTATCTCTTGTTTGTTCTGTGGTGAGAATTATTGTCTCTTTGCCATAACCAAACATTATGATCTTTGTAGAATGGAAAAACAATTGTCATTGAACTTATTTGTTTCTTTTAATGAGGAGAAACCCATTTTAAGTTGGCAAATTCTACTGGAAATAAATCCTATCGCTATAGAAACCAGGCACAATTACCCCTGGAAAGTGGTTGCTCTATGTGTTCCTTAAATGTACATGAGTGAAGCATTATATTTTAGCCCATATTCGACTTTCAATTCTGTTTCCATAGTGTTAGACGAGAGCCCGTCTGCTGACTGCTTCTCTTGTTCAGTCTTTTAGGATTCCTTGCTATCTTTGGGATGTGAACTTACGTGGTGAAGACCACAAAAATCTTGAGATTAGCTCTGGCTATGCTACTTCTGCCCATGTGCCCTGCGGCAGGTTTTCCAATCCTTTTGATCCAATAAAATTAAACATTCTTTAGACTATAAAAATAAAGATAATGCCTCATAAGATTTGCACAAAGATCAAATAAAGCAGTATCTGCATAGGTACTTAATACGTTCTAAAATGTTATGTAAAGGTAAAATAGTTTCCCTTTCAAAACATTTATCCACTGCCTAAATTACATACCCCAAGTAATGTTTGGAGTTCCTGTGTCTTCCTTAGCATTCAGTTATAAGGGGTTGAAGACATACAGGATGAATCCAGACCTACTGGGATAAATATCCAGCAATGCTCTTCCCTATCTATTTAATTATGGGCAGGGGACATAACTTCTCTAAGCTTCACTGTCCTCATCTTTAAACATTTTTTTTAAAGATTTTATTTATTTATTTGACAGACAGAGATCACAAGCAGGCAGAGAGGCAGGCACAAGAGAGAGAGAGAGAGGAGGAAGCAGGCTCCCTGCTGAGCAGAGAGCCTGTACTGTCTTCATCTTTAAAATGAAAAAATAGAATGTATATCCAGTGTTATGGAATTGATTAGAAAAAAAATCATGTCAGACATAGTTCTTGACAGGTAGTGAGCACTTAAAAATGGTACTTACTGCTGGAAATGATGATATTGTACTCGAGCTGACATCATTAAGCAAACTGCAAACCACTCAGCAAAAAAAAAAAAAAAAAAAAAAAAAAAAAATTGAAACTCACTCTGCCAAAGAGAATACCATTTGTCAGCACCTTCAAATTCTTATCCATTCTTGAAGAACTTTGTTCAGAGATAACAACTATTCATGGGTTCTGCCACAGACATTTACTGAGCATCTACTACATGCATGGATCAGCAAGGTGAAAAGGCTATTTTCTTTCCTTCATTTCCTTTCCTCCTCCTGCCCTCTCCTTCTCTTCCTTTTCCCTCCTTGTTTTTCTCTGCTCCCTTCCTTCTCTTCTTTCCTGCCTCTGACTTTAAGGACAATGGAATGCCAGTGGAAGAGCAAATCATTCATTTAGGACTGGCAAATCTCTCAGACTATTATGCCAGTCTCATTTGGAATTGATAGCACTGAGGTAACAACACAGATCTCTGGATGGATGCTGGGTCTGAATCTCACCTTGAACTTCTTTATGAGAAGCAGTTGAACATTTCTTAAGCTTTCTCTAAGGAAAAATAACTTGCAGGGTGAGATGATACAGTAGAATTAATAATGCCCTCCAGGAAGGATATGTGGATGCTATTTTGAATAATGTTCTTCTTCATAAAGAAATTGGATGAGAATAAATTTTTCCCTGAATAGAGTGAATGCAGAATCCTAGGAACTCAGATACAATATACTATTTGCTGAGTGAATAAATTGACCAGTGAGGAAAAAGGAGGAAGGGTTTGTGGAAGTAAAAGATGGAGAATGAGAAGGAAAGATTACTTGAGGTTCCTAAATATCCTGCAGCTGCTTATCTTTTCTTCCTTGAATCACAGCTTCTAGCTTTCTTCCCAACACAACCTTCCTGCATTGCACCTGCTGAGTCAGAATAACACACACACACACACACACAAACACACACACACACACACACACCAGCTCCTATTCCTCTATGCCTGGGAGCCCCACCACTGTTCCTTGAACCAAGACTCAGTAGACCTGAATCCCTATACACATCATTGGCGCCAGCTCTCCAACATTAGAGAACCAACAATCAACCACAGAGTTCCAACAGAACTTGACTACCTAACTTTGGTTGGCCAGGTAGTTCTTTTTGTGCCCTGGATGATCCCGTGCAGCTGGACTTATGTGAAGATCAAGGCCTTGTGGAGAAATTGAGGAGGTTCATCTTCTCAACTCCCACCCATTTCCCAGAACCCCTCTGTCGAGAGCTGTTTCATGAACTTGGTCTGCTGAACTCATTAAGAGATGTTCAGGTAAGAGCTCCAGGTATGAAATGTGCCAAAGGAGTAGGTTTTTTAATTGGGGTGAGCCAGGATAGAGCTAAGATGTAAGCCAGGAGGTCAAAAGTGGTAGAGCCAAGACAGCCTAGAACTGGATGGGATGTCAGAGCTGGTGGTCAGAGAGAGCGGAAGATAAAGGAGGGGGCGGGCATCAAACCCAGACAATGTCAAACTGGGCAAACAGCCTTAAAAGCAGGAGAAAACACAAAATTCTTATCTTGGCTTATTCATTTATTTGTTTTTAAATTTATGAGTCTATGAGCTAAAACTGAATTTACCTAACCTGAAGGCATTTTGATTTTTTTTTTTCCTGGAGTCGGAATCTTTTTTGGTCACCAGAGGTGTGGTCAGTGCAGACCCTGGGTATTCAGATGGTGAGACAGCATAGCCTAGCAGGCAAAGGGTGGTCTGGGTCTCACTCACACCTAGATTTGAGTGCTAATTCAGCCATTTGCTGCTGTGTGAACTTTGGCAAGTCACTTAACCTGCTTCAGATCTCAGTATCTTTATCTTAAAAATAGGTATTTAGAGGATGGTTGTGAGGCTCAGATGAGATGAGATGAATGACACACCTGAAACATGTGATGTTCTCAATTTGTGGTCTCTGCTTATGGGTGTTGTTGAAATCTACAGCATCTCACAGACCTCAGCAGAGACCTCCCCGTGAATTGCTTCTCCTTCGGAAGAGAGTCTAGGAGAGGGGGAGCAATCTTGAGTTCTCACTCATTACTCTGACCCAGGGACACCTCATGGAGTTGGAAAATTAGACTCTCTGCCATGGCTTTGTAGGAGTGGCAGGTGGCCCTGCTTCCTACAGCTGTGTCTCAGGAACAATGATGGAAGCGGCAAGGTGAACTACATCAAATGCTCCCATCTTGTGCAGAGCTGTAGCCCCATTTTGGCCTGACTTCTTGCCCTTTGCTTTTTTCTTTTAGACACTCAGGTCCCCAGCTGTCTGCTGAGAGTTTGAGTTGCAACAATGTAATCTGTGCTGATGAAATCTTACAGCCAGCCATTTCTTTCTGCCCACAGTGGAAATCTTAAGCCCAAGTTTAACACTCTGAAATGGCTGTGCTCCCATTTCAAGTCCTTCTTATACTAGATAACTTCCTGGTTCATTATTGTCTATCTGCTGAATGAAATGAAAGGAACAACTCTTAAATCATGTCTTTGGGTTCTTCTTATAGAATGGAATTCTTTTAGACCCACGAAACCAAATACACAAACCAGTGCCACCAAAAATCAGCAAAAAGAAAAGTAAGGGCCTTAGACTCATTAGAAGGCCATGGTCAGATCTGTAGCAAGGCTGGACAAAGTGGTAAGAAATGAATACAGGATAGAATTGGCATAGTGGGACCTTCCTGTGTGATAGGTGATGGACCCTTAAGAGCTGATGAGACTCCACTCAAGGCTGGGGTATAAAGGGCTTTGAGCCAGGGCACTGAGCCAGCTTCAGTGAGCCTGGAGACCTCAGACTCCAGGGAGCTACTACTTACTCATGTGTGTTCTTGATGCTGGTAGTTTGCTGGTCTGTTAAATAGTGCTTTCTACAAATATTAGTTGTCCTTCTAGTCCAACCTTCTGATCTCACTCCAACCTTCACGAACTGGCCTAGCTCAGTAGAGGAAAGAGCTGGGTTGACATTCTGGCTCTGCCATTTCATGATCTGTGATTGTGGGCAAGTTATTTAATATCTTAAGAGTTTTCTCATCTGTAAAGCAACACACATTTCAAGGAGTTTTTCTGATCATTTGAATGACATGACACAAAGGAAGTACGTAGGACACCCAAACAAGTAGATGCTCAGTAACTATTAACATTTTCCCACCTCTTCCACAGGAAATCAGCTGACATGGTCCTGAGCCTCATCTATAAATTGGTAATACCTGCATTGTTGATTCTAAGATGCTCTTTTGCACTTTAAAATCTTATAATTGGCAGCATCTATTGTCTTGGAGAGCCAGAGGGCAGGTGCGACATGGCTGTTTTACACTGGTGCCAATTGTGTCCACAGACGACTCTGAGGAGTGTCTCAAATGCAGGTATATGACACCCTCCTTAGACCACCGTGTTGGGAGCAGAGAAAATGCCAGGGTTTGGCTCTCCAGCCTTGTTCTGTGAGTGGTGACTGACTTTCTAGAAGTTCTCCTGACTTGAGACACTTGAGACACACAGACTCAGCCAAGAGTAAAATGGAGAGGGACCCATGGGACCTACAGAAAAAGACAGAAAGACAGAAGCCACCGGACTGTAGAAGCCAAGAACAAAGAAGCAGAGCCCCAGAAACAAAACAGCAAAGGAATAAGAAAAGCAGGAAAGGAAAGAAGCAAAGACGGAGGTCATTTAAAGTAGCCCAGTTTCCTCTAATCCAACCTGGGATCCAGCTGGGATTCAGTGTCATGCTTTCCTCAATTTTGCATTACTGATCAGATTTTTACAAGGAAATAAAGATACTTTTTAGCTAGTTCTTTATAACTTCCTTTTCTTGTCAACTGAATCAGTGGTCTTTCTTAAAGCATCTTTTTAAAATTTACAGAGATTAGGTTTATAGCCAATTACAACAACCTAAGGCAATTAAATAAAATAATCAAAACATTTTCATATCTGTAATTCACAATAGCCACAAAGACACTATACAGCTTACATTTAATTCTCAGCAAATTGTCTCAGGCAGTGATTCTCTTGCTTATGAATTTCGGGAAATGGTTATTTCCCTTAATGTATTACATATTTACTATAATTAAAAGCAGATACATTTTGTTCTCAGTTCAAGTTTCCAAAAGCACAGTCTGTATTATGTTGATGCTACATTTAACATTTGCAACACATTTATAATTAAACCTATGTATACTTTGTATATATAACTCTACATTTTCAGTATAATTATACTGTGTATGTATATCATGCAAATGCATCTGAATACAAGAGGGAAGGGAGTTGGGGCGCCTGGGTGGCTCACTGGGTTAATGCCTCTGTCTTCAGCTCAGGTCATGATCCCGGGGTCCCGGGAGTCATGATCTCGGGGTCCTGGGATTCATGATCCTGGGGTCCTGGGATCGAGCCCCGCATCGGGCTTTCTGCTCAGCGGGAATCCTGCTTCCTGTCCTCTCTCTCTCTGCCTACTTGTGATCTCTGTCAAGTAAATAAATAAAATCTTAAAAAAAAAAAAAAAGAGGGAAGGGAGAAACCCACTGAATAATAACCTGTGCCAGGCTTTGAGCTAGATATTTTGTATTTATTATTTTAGTATTCACAAAAGTTGTAGGAGATAGATTTACCTTTTATAGCAACCTTGGTTGCTTTCAAGATTTCTGGTGAATTGCTTTCCAGGTCTTTTAGAAGCCATTTTTAAGGGACAAAAATGTTGGTATCAGATTCTTCAAGTTGGTACCATCCTTCAAGCTGGTACCAAGTTGGCAGCTGTCCTCTGACTGGCTAGGAAGTTAACAGGCCAGTGGAGATGTCTTTGAGTCACTGTAATGATTTGCTTAATTCTAAACAGAGCTAAATTGAAGCCAATTACCTGGAGAAGGAAGGTACAATATATCATTATCAACTCCTGGCATCATTTAATTACCTATTTCCTTTATAATTAGATACTTTAGTGTGTGTTTTTTGAGACTTTAAGTAGGTCTGCTTTTTCTAATCAATTTAGGTGTTCTTTACACAGGGACACATAATAATAAAAGATGTGCTGAGTTTTGTCGGGATGGGAGGTGGTAGAGCACACATAGGAGCACAATATGTATTTCCTGCCTTCGGGAAACTTGAGTCAGGCTGGAATTGCATAACCATAGAGGGAAATGACCACTAATTTAAGGCAGCCTTTGATATGGTATATGAAGGCTTAAAGCAATAAAAAAGTCCTGTGAGTACAGAGGGGAATGAAAAGGTATATATCAGGGGCCTACCATTCAAATTGGTAATTACAGGAGACTTTGATTATTTTCAAAGACTATTTACAAAGGTAAGTGTTCGGTAGAAGAAACCCACAGAGAGTGTTCAGTATTTTTTTTTTTTTAAGATTTTACTTATTTATTTGAGAGAGAGAAAAAGCCTGAGCATGCACAAGAGGGGAAGAGGGCAGAGGTAGAGGGAGAAGCAGACTCCCCGCTGAGCAGAGAGCCTGATGCCAGCTTGGGGCTTGACCAGGCTCAATATTTAGAGAGTAAGGGAACCCATCCGTGGCACTCACTTCCTGGGGCTCAGAGCAGGGTGCAAAGTGGATCTGGAGGGGCAAACAGAAGCCCTGAAAGTCACAGAGTGCTGGAATGATTGGGCAGAGGCTGCTAAGAGGTAAAAATAGACCTCAGCTTTAAAAGAATAGAAACAAAATAGATAGGTGTAAGAGGAGGGAACACAGGACATAAACGTTTGGGTCTGGGAATGACAAGGGGCGGGGGAGTAGAGCAGAAGGTTACAAGATAGTTTGGAGCCAAATTGTGAAGGCCTTGAATGTCAAGGCAAGGAGCTTGTACATGATCCTGAGAAAACAACATCCTGAATGTTTTTAAATCAGTAATGAAGCCAGCATCTTGGGAAAATTAATCTATATCAGTCAGAAAACTGGTTTGGAAGAAAAAGGCACAGGGGAGAGTGTTCAGCTGAGATATATAACAGTCCCCTGTGACCTAACAGCAGGCAGAGAGAATGAGAAGATAAAGAAACAGACAGGAGACAGAATGAAGGAAGACACAATCCTCTTTAAATCAAGGCTGAAAACCTGCCTTGGGGACTTCTTTCCTTCCAAATGGTAATTGTGGTTGAAATGTACCATCAGTAAGCCAGTAATGCCCCATGCGAGCTGACAAGGTCCCATCAAGCTGGACTCACAAATGTGGGGTATGGGGAAGACTTGACTGGAACCCACAAGCTGTGCTTTGAATCACTCTGCTCTGCTATGCATGTGCTGGGTGTCCTTGAGCAGATGTCTTGGCCCCTCTGAGCCTCCAAGTTATATCCTCAAAGTGAGACATTAACCTCTGTGGTGTTAGGGTGGTTGTGAGGACGTGGTCAGTGAGATTTGTGGGGTGCCCGCAGCCACACCAGGTGAGGACTACTTGGGGTTGGGGTGGAGGGTTACTGTTCTGCCTGGTCGCTCTAAATGCATTGTCTCTTCGGGCAGGACAAGCAGAGAGGAAGGAAGCAGACTTTTGCCAAAACACAAATTTGAAACCCCCAATCTTCCTTGCCAAAGCTGCTGTGTGATCAGATTTGGTCGATCCCTCTAAGCCTCAGCCTCCCAATTATCCCTCCACTGCTGGGTAAGGCAGTCCATTTTACCTGACAAGATGTGTGGCATTTTGTTTTGTTTTGTTTTTAATCTTGGTTTATTTTCATTCTCACAGCCCATGACCCTAAAAGGTTTGTTCTGTTGTTTCCTTGAGCTTGTCACTAATGCTAGTTTTGGCTGAAGGTCATTTCACCCAATGCTTGGTATTTTTGGACCTGAGTATTTAGCAATATGTTGAAATACAGATTAACACAGAGAGCCCATTTAAATAAAATGCATGTGAAAATTGGTTGTTTTTTTGTTTGTTTGTTTACATTTTTGAGGTTTGTATGCAGGCGCCTCTATGGATTCCCCCAATGAAACCGCAATTTTAGGACAACTTTTATAAGTAATTCATTTTCTTCCCTTTACAGAGTGTATGAAGAGCTGATAATAGCTATAAAATAACGTGGCCACCCTGAGAGGTAGACGCTAAGTAGCAGGCTACTCTCACTCACCAGCTAAGATTCAAAACCATTAAGTCCAAATTCACGCTTTCACAAATTATAAATGACCTCCAGCCATGGAATTCTGTGGTTGGCTTTGAATAACTGACAGCATTACTTTAATCCCATTAAGGCAAGGGATACCCTTTAGTTGACACCAGTGGATTGGCAATAACGGGGCGGGGGGGAGTGCAGAAAGTGGTAGTTTATAGCAGAAAATGTGAGTCCCCGACTTTTCTGTGTTTCTCAATGGTTGAACATTTTGTTCAACACTTAATTCATAAACTTCAGCAAAGCCCCTGATATACCCATAGACTGTGCTAGATGTTTGGGAAGATGGGCAAAGACTTACAAGACACCGCTCTTCTCCTGTAAGTGCCTACTAGGAACATAAGGCCCAGGTGGTAGTGATGAAGGGAGGGCTGTCTTCCGCCTCACCTTAGTCTGCAGTCATACCATGGACCTGGCTGTTTTGTGCATCCCACTCTTGGACTACTGACCATACCCTTCCAAGACACTTCCTCCAATAGTCCAACCCTAATAATTACTCAACCTCACCAAAACCTATACTCCATCCCTTTCCCTGTCCCTCGCTCCCCTAAGGTCTTCACTTGCCCCTTACTCAATTTATGTTTCGTGGTCCAACATTAACACTCATTCACGTGTATTTACTATCTTTATTCACATTCCCTTTAGTTGCTTTTCCTTTGGTTCCTTCCTCACATATACCAACTGAAACCCTACTTAAATCCAACCTCCATCCTGCTCCTCACCTGCACCCCAGCAGCTGACAGTAGCTGGAGGGAATGTCCACAGTCACACGGATGAGTCTCATATTCAACTCACGACCCCCAGCCTCAGTGGGCCCTTCAAGCTGCTGGACATTGTGCTGCACTGTAAAGATCCGGCCCGTCCTCTGCTTGCTTACATAACACTTTCACGTGTTCTCTCCTCTCTCTGAGCCTCCTGTGTCTCCTCCATCCTTGTACCTCCCTTTCCTTCTAGTTCACTAGAGGGAAAACCAGAAACTCTCAGAAGAGATCCTCCCCATTCTACCAACGTTCACACCCACCAACTAACTGTATCTGCACTGAAACGTCCTGCTTTCTTCCATGTTGCTCTGCATGAGCCAGCTGGACTCCCATCTAATGCCAGACCCTTCCACTGTGCACCTGATTCCATCCCTTCTTGCCTAGCTATAAATGTATTTCCAGCAATTACCTCTTCTGTTTTTTGATTGACAATATTTCTTTTCCTGTGGAGTCATTCCCAACAGTATACAAACATGTGGAATTACCATCCGCCATACACAAATAAAATCTCCCCTGACCCCTCTTTGCCCTGTAGCTACTGTTCTTTTTCGCAGCAAATCTCATATTTCCATCTCCTCTCTCTCCAGTCTTTCTTAAATACACACCAACCAGGCTTTCATTCTCAAAACTGTTCTCCTAAAAATGTTTTTACCAGGATTTTCATGACCTCCCTGTTACCAAATCCAAGAGCCAATTTGCAGTCTTCTTTTTATCTGACTTAATGGCAGCATTTTATACATTGGATCACTTCCTTCTTCTTCAAATATTTTCTTCATTTGGCTTCTAGGACATCATCCTCAGTCCCCTACATCGACTGCTCCTTCTCAGTCTCCTTTTCCAAGCCCTGAAAACTCTTTCAGTGACCTCCAATCTCACAGCTTTACATTTTATTTATATGCTTTTGACTCCGAAATTCATGTTTGAAGCTGAGGTTTCTCCCTTTAATCCAGATTCACATACCCAACTGCCTACTGGCTCTCTACTTGATCCTCTCGTAGATATCCCTGACTCAACCAATAACAAAATGAACACTGTTGTCCCTCTGCCCAAAATTACTCCTCCCAATCTTCCCCATCCTCCCAGCTGGACAGACCAAAGGAGTTGGAGTCATCCTTGACTCATTTCTTTCTCTCATATCACATTCTCAATTGATCAGAAGCTCTTTTTGTTCCTTCTTCAAAATATACCCAGACTCTGACCACTTTTCACCACCTCCATTACTACCATCTTGTTTCTCACCTCTTACTGCAAAAGCCCCTTAACTTCATCTCTCCTTCTGTCCTTATTCCTTTGAAATCTATTTTCAACACAGCATATGGAGTGAACCTTTAAAAAAATCTAAGTAAAATAACAGTTATGGTACTGAGGAAATGTAAGAGTCAAGGAATATTTTTTTATATATATATATGCAAAGCTTTTCTATTAAAACCTTAAAAAGAAAAAAAAAAAAAGAATGTAACTTCTCTGCTCAAAACCCTCCCATGGATTCCCAACTCACTCAGACTAAAAATCAAAGACCTTCTCATCACCTTCCAGATGCTACCTCTCTGACTTAATCTTCTATCATTCTTTCCCTGGCTCACTTTGCTCAGCCACACCAGTCTCCTTTCTAGAACACGCCAGGCTTTCTCAGACCGCAGGGCCCTTGCACTGGCTAGACGCTTTACTCTGAAATTTCATCCCAGGTTTCTTCATGGCTCTTTGCCTCTATTTCAGAATCACTCAGTGAGGTCTTTCCTGACCACCTGATATAAAAGGCCCACTCTGGCATTCCTTTTTCTGCTTGCCCTATTTTTTTTCATAGCACTTATCATTATTTGATTTGGTATATATTTATTAGTTTATTAATTATGTCTTTCCTCCCACTATAATGTAAGCCCAGTGAGAGCAGAGACTTTTTCACAATTATATTTCCAACATTTAAAACAGTGCCTGGTACAAAATAGGTAATCCAGAAATGGGGAAAAAAAAAAAAGAATGAGTGAATCAATATATCTGAAAAAAAAATCTATGGCCTTTACTGCTATTTCGGAGAAGGTAGAGTATCACAGACTGAAGTCAGAGAAGGCCTTGATGTGATGGTAAATCCAAATACTGTAGAATTTTGATAAGGTTAGAGAAAAACATTCAGGTGAGAAGTGGGTTTAAAACTAAAAATTGAAAAAACCTCCAACAAAATTTTTGGGCACCTGCCATATGCCAAGTACTTTACATTCATTTTATCATATTATCTTCACAATCACTATAGCAAAGAGGTGTTATTACATCCATTTTATAAGTGAGAAACTTTGTTTCAGGGATTTTAAAAAGCTGTTCTCCTTAGAGAATCTCCTTCTAGAATCTACAACTAATAAAGTGTAAGCCATTCTTGCCATTGAGGTTTAGTAATCCAGACTCCATTCTCTTTCTCTTTTTATTTCTTTGTTATCATCACTATTACTAGTGTGACTTAAGCTCATGCACTCTCCGCCTGTCATGTTCCCTTCCACACTCCATGGTGAATGAAGACCCAAGAAATAGGGGTGATACCCAAGAAAAAGGGGTGCTGATGTGCCGGGGTGGCTCATTCAGTAGAGTGACTCTTGATCTCAGTCCAGGTCTTTGATCTCGGGGTTGTGAGTACAAGCCCTGAATTGGGAACAAACAAAAGATACAGAGGTGCTAACAAATGCATTCTCAGATTCTTCTCATTAAGCCAACAAAGATGAATCCTCTCTGAGCTTACTTACTTCAGAGGCACCACAAATTTCCAGCACTGTGCAGGCCATTTCCCTGGTGGCCATCCCAGCATGAAGTGTCTGTTTGTTTATTTCTTTGCAGAGACTAAATGGAATATTCCATCACTGGAAAATAAAGCTTCAAGTTTAAATTTGAAATCTTTATTCCTATCTGGCAAGTTGGTGATGTCCTTAACAATTTGGAAGGAAATGATATTTCTGTTGCCATCAGCTACAAAGTGTTGGAAACCCACAGTGCTCTTTATCAGATTTACATGGATTCCAGGTGAATCTGATCCAGTGGCTACAAGGACTGAGTATTAAGCTAATTGTTATTCTATCCCCCCAGAATGTCTCTGATATGGAAAAAGCAACTGAATCTGAATACAGTCAGAAATTAAAATAAGATTTTGTTCACCATTTATATTCATAGACCTGCCAGGAAGGGGGGGAAGGGAAATTTTTTATTGTCTTACAAAATCCGTTGCCTTCAGAATAAAGTAAAAAACAAAAAATACTTGCTGGCTGGTTTTGCTATGGCAAAAACAACCCCAATATTTCAGTTACTTATAACAACAAAGGTTTATTTCTTACTCATGTTATATGTTAGTTATGGATCATTGTGGGGTTAAAGTGGGTTTGCTGCATGGGTCATGTGCATTCCAGAATTTAGCTGAAGAAACAGTTTCTCCATGGGGTAAGCATTTTTTGGTGGCAGAGGGAAAAAAGCATAAGAGGCATTAGAAGCAAAGAATGGCTCTTTAGGCTTCTATTCAGACATGGCCTATGTGGTCCACATGTCATGGCCAAAGCAGGTCACATGACCAAGCCCTATGTCAATGAGGCAGAAGTGTGTACTCTTCTGAAGGAGACACGGAAAATCCCACGGCAAGAACTAGAGATGTGTACCTCTCTTGCAGAATGAAGAATGGAGAACTGGTAACTTTAATAAAATCTTCCACACGTTCATTATCCTAACATTCAAAACTTACAGTAGAGCCAGCCTCATCTCCTACCATAGCCCTTATTTATCTGTGTGCTGGACACAGCAGCTGGCCTCATTTCCCCTAAACACCATGTGCTTTCACACTTCCATGTGTGTTTCTCAGCTGGAAATGCAATTCCCTCCATTTTCTGCCAACTAAAATTGCTCTCAACCTGCAAGGGTCAGCTCATATTTCCCCTACTTCATGAGGCTTTTCTCAGTCCCCCAGTTAAAATTAAACACTTCTCCCTTGGAGTCATTGTCTATCCAGTTCTAATTTTAATCTTCATTGGAAAGTCTGGATAAGAAGCTCCTGGAAGTCAGGACCCAGGAATTTTGTTGTGGTAGAGCTCTTCTCCGGCCTCTTTGGGGTAAGAGTCTTGACCGTACCAGATGCTTAATAAGTTCAACTGAAACCCTACATATTCATCATGAAGGTTATCCATAATGTAAAGTTACAAGTCAGTCTTTCTTTTCTCTTTCTTTCTTTCTTTCTCTTTTAATATAGGAAGTGTATGTGGCAAACCATGTAGAGGACTCTGGGAGTTTTCTTCAGTTAGAACAGCCATGAATATTATCCTATTGGTTCCATAATCTAGATTCTACCAGTCATATATGTGTGTGTATGTGTGTGTGTGTGTTCCTTACCTTCCCACCAATAAAACATTGTGGGTACTATGTTTTCACAGCAACACTGTTTCCCTTGCCAATGATTGGTATATTGAGATTTGGTGTTTCTTTTCCTTCTTTTTCATCATCATCTCACATTTGGCATACCACGTGAAGCACTTGTCCATGGAAGCTCAATAGGAGGGGTGGCAGAGAAAGGGCGGACCATAGGAGAGGTGCTATGATGCAATGGAAAGAGTAGGAGCTTATAGTCAGAGAATTTGGGTTAGAGTCTTGTCTTTGCCCCTTATTAGCTTTGTGTCCTTAGGTGGTCACTTGACTGTACTATCCATTCAGTTTTCTTATTTGTTTAAAAATTAAAACTGAAAAGAAAATGAGACAAAAAGGAAGATAGGAAGGGATGCTGTAGTAGCATAAACTAGCATGTGTGAGTGTGTTGTATTAGCATGACTGTGTGAATAGAGCCTCACATATGGTAGGAGCCCAATATCATCATGGCATGTTTCATACTTAAAAAAACAATGCTGTAAGAGTCCCCATTTCATAATAAATCATTGACATCTTTGGTGTAATTACCCAAATGGTCTTCACATATCGCTAGTATGAAATGGGTCGTTGACTTCCAACTAGCTTAGCTTCCTTGGCCTCATCCCATCTGTTTACCCTTGGGACTTAAATTCATAAGTCAGATGGGTGTGTTGACATGGTAAAGAAAAATCAAGGATAATAAACCTTAACTTTCTAGTTCCTGAGGAAAAAGCCAGACTTTACTGGGAAGTTAGGAAGAGACACAAGCTCCTGACCCTCCAGGTCAGTTATGTGACAGTTACCCACTCACTCCACTTTATGGTTAAAATATGAAACATCTATAATCAGAGAAAAAAATGCTCACTTTCAAAGATGCTTTTTTCTTCTTACTACTCAATAAATGCACTGGATTTTATGAAGGGGTCTGGAAGGTTCTTTGAATAGGTTGGCATTGTATGCAAAACTTTGTTTTTCTGTCCTGAGTATGTGCTGAAGATCATAAGTTTTATCAGATTTTAGAGGAGATTTTATTTTATATTATATTTCATATATATGTATATGTGTGTATGTATATAATATATATTATATATATTATATACATACACACATATCCTGTTGGTATTCTATACATGTTATAATATGTAGAGATAAAGATAGATATGGGAGGGAGAGGGAGAGAGGGGGGAAGGGGAGAGAAGAGAGATTTTAAGGAATTGGTTTACACAATTGTGGATGCTTAGTAAGCCCAGCTGGAGACTCACGGAAGAAATGCAGTTCAACCCCAAAGGCAGTCTGCTGGCACAATTTCTTCTTGCTTGGGGAAGGTCAGTCTTTGCTTTATTAAAGTTTTCAGCTGACTGGGCCTTCAACTGAATAGGATAAGGTCCCCCTACATTATGGAGAGCAATCTGCTTTACTCAAAGTCTACCAATTTAAATGTTAATCTCACGCAAAACACCTTAACAAAATCACCCAATATAGTATTTGACCAAATATCTGGACACTATCGCCTTGCCAGGTTGACAGATAAAATTAACCATCATAGTAATATAAAACAGAAAATAGCCCACTGACATGAAAAGTAGGAACAGAGAACAAAAGGGAACCCTTGAGAACATTTAGTCTGCCCTTCCCCATCTTGCAGGTAAGAAAACCAAGGCTCAAGATTACACACCGCTTTAGCCAGAAAGCTAGAGCTAGATCACAGGTCTCTGACTCTTTCTACGAGAGCCTAATTCAGTATTGGTTGTTTAATGCAACATGAAATACAATTTAATGGCCTTCTATGAAAGAAGGACAGGGTCAAGTTTAGATTTGGGTTATTCGTGTGGCACTTGCAAAGCAAATTACAATTAAACCCACATTTCCTTCTTAACACAATGTTAGAATATATAATTTGTGACAATAACAACATAAAGGGGATGGAACTCATTAGGGAAAGAGTTTCTTATGTACTGTTAAAGCTAAATCAATATGAATTCAGCCCAGATTGTTCGGAATTTAAGATGTTAATTGTAACCTTTTTCTGAGGTCTCCCAAGCCATGCAATTGGTCTAAATGTATAATAACAAATTTATGTTTCAATGGGGAACTATGCCTGTCTAAAGCATGGCTTTCTGGGTTAGTCTGATTCTGATTCCATGGGAGCTATATTACTCTGAAAATTGTAGATAACTGATAGCAATGCAAAATAATTCTTGTCTATAAACATGCAAATGAATTTTTTTATTACTTCTTTTTTTTTAATTTAAGCTTTATTTAAACATATAATGTAACCCCACCACCCTCTCCCAACCCCTCTCCCCCCCACCCCCCTCAGTTTGTTTTATGACATTAAGAGTCTCTTTTGGTTTGTCTCCCTCCGGATCCCATCTTGTTTCATTTTTACTTTTCCTACCACCCTAACTCCCACCCCCGTTGCATCTCCACTTCCTCATATCAGGGAGATCATGTGATAGTTGTCTTTCTCCAGTTGACTTATTTCGCTAAGCAAATGAATTTTATCTCAGGGAGAGAGAGAGGATACTTCCCCGACTCTAAGAAAAGGGCAGTTTTCCCTCCCTTTTCACATTAATTTCAACATTCCTTTACTCTATATAAATTCAGAGCATAAATTTATGCTTCTTTGACTTCTTTAATCCAGTTGTAACATCTGCCTGGTTCTCTCACTTAATTAATGAGTCAAATAAAATCTTTAACACATGTTCATTTTATAGCTCTGTGAGAGACATAATTTTGCCCTTTTTTGGGAAAATTATCCTTTAATGTCATGTCTTTTCCAGCACATGAAAAGGATGCTCTGCTGGAGTAAAATCGACCCTCTGCACAGCATCCATTCAGCTCCACTCTGCTCTAAATTCTCACATTCAAAAAAAAAATTTCAATTAGGGTTTCACAGAGTTTGCTGCATTAAAGTCTGGAAAAAAAATAGAAGTGGAAATAGAGACTCTGGCAGCAAAAGAAAATAGGTTGGGGACAAGATGGAAGAGCACATGGATTTCTTCACCACTTAGTAAAGGATCTGGGCAATTAGGCTGACTGAGAAGAAGGTGGGTAGAGGAAAATAGGATAAATAGTGGCTCTAAGTAATTGCTTCTGAGACCCGCCCAAATCATCAATTATCCTTTTACTGAGCTGTTTTACTCCACCCCCACACTCCACATAAACTTCTAAAATGGGTCATTAGCAAATGTTTGGGGCTCCATTCATATCAGAATGTTTTAGTTGGCCCAGAACCCAGTGCTCCACCTCTCCTAAGAAACAGCTAGGGAGGACCTGAGTGAAAAGTGCTCAAGAAGAGGACAGGAAAAGCAGAAAAGGAAAGGACTCAGGCAAATCTCAGTTCTGAGGTCAGTTCTGAGGCCTCTTGAAGATCTTTTGCTCCCTCTGTAGCCTGGGTTCCCCCAAAGCCTTATATGCATTTTGGGGCAAGAGGGGGGATGAGGCAAGCGAAGTGCAGTACACACTCGCCAAGCTAAACCTGGGATCCCCCCACCTCTGCCTTGCCTAGAGGGCCTGAGCTGCTTTCCTCCTGTCTCCGCTGCTAGAGTTCTCCTGTTGTGTTTGTCCCTGTCGATCACCCTGAGCTCCCAGCTTCTGGATGGCTTTGTGGAATGTCTGTTGCCATGGCTACTACTTTTTCTAGCAATGCCTCCACCATCATCTCTGTTATCTGTTTGGCTACTTGTTTGTGGTCCAGCTGCTCATTCCTTCCAGACAGCAGAGCTTTCCTTTGACTCCAAAGGACACATCACTCCTTAACTCTTCACTGCCCTCTCTGGTGAGGAATATGGGAAAATTCCTGGGGACTGAGTCACAGTTTACCTTTGTTACTGTATCCCCCATGGCCACGTCTCTAGTCCAGATCCCCATCATCTGTCTTCTGGGTCGTGCAACAATCTTCTAAGTGAATTACATTAGCTTGTGGAAATAAATGGATCCCCAAGTTTTAGTGGTTTAGCACAATAAAAATTTATGTCTTGTTTCCAGGTTGTTGGGGCAGCTCTCTCTGACACAATAGTTCAGAAACCCTGAGTGATGAAGACATGTCTGTGTTCAGTATGTGGCCTCCGGGGGCTCTGTGGATGTGAAGACTCCAGTTAGCTGAAAAGGGGAACAAGAATGGAAAAATGTGTCTAGGAGTCCTTTCTGTGTCAGGTCTGGAAAGGGCACACCTCCTGTCTGCCCTCGTTCCCTCAGAATAAACAGTCAGGTGGCCACACCTAAGTTCAAGGGAGTCTGGGAAATGTAGACCAAGTGTGCCCAGAGAAGGAGAGAATGGCTTGGTGGGAAGGGAGGAAAGTGGTGGTCTCCACCACAAAGTTTCCTGCTTCCATTCCTTTGTACCAGCTCCTTTCCTAGAAGTTGAACCTGTAGGGTCCCACAATTACTGAGTAGTAAAGCCAGAACCCAGCCCAGCTTTATTGGATTCTGAATCAGGATCCCATAGCAGCGTTCCTCTCCTGTCTTCACCTCTTCCTTGCTCTCTCCTCTTTAAATCTCACCGCATTCTCCAGAGCAGGGAGGGTTTCTGATAAGGAGCATAATCCATTCTTTCTTCACTCAACAGAAGCCTAGCTGTTGCTGAGAAAATCTTTTCTCTTTCCAAGGTTTCTCAACTGTCTCCTTCTTCCCACTATTTCCCCACTGAGTTCTTGCAACCCCCACATGCTGCTATTGACTTTGGGAGGTGATGTTTAGCTCTACCCTGGGTAATTGATAGAAGTGTCTGCCCATCGCCTGTCCCACTGAGGGCTGGGCCACTCCCTTCTCTGTTACTGCTTATCTCTGCTGTTCACCAGACTCTGGTCTATTGGTCAAAGCTAGTCTCAGGCCAGTCCTGAGTTCATGTGTTCGTGTAGGAGTCCCAAGTAGACTCAACCTCTTGATGGAGGCAATGGCAAAGAATTTGTAGCAATCTTTAATCAGGCACAAATGCAATAAAAATGAATGACAATAAACATTTGCATAGTGCTTTGGAGTTACGACATTTTTATACACATTGTCTCATTTAAAAAGGATTGTTTTTATTTTTCTCCCCATTTTTCCAAATGGGAAAAACCTATGACATAGTGGAGTTGAGTGTCTCGCCCAACGTCACTTGCCTAGGAAGAGACAGAACCAGGGTTTGTATTAGGTCTCCTGGCTGTTTATTTCATGCTTTCCTCATTATGTCTCACTGCCTAGTTAGAGCCCCAAGAAACATGGAAGTGATTACTTTTATTTCCCATTTGCATTTACTGTAGCGACCCCAAATAAAAATGTTAGACAGCTAACGAGAGACATTGAAGAGGTCTAAAAAATAGACTGAGCAAACAGATGGGCTGAAACACATATTTATGACCCTAAATTTTGACTTCCAGTATTCACTGAAACTACTTTGAATATGTTAAGCAAGAGGCAAGACCCCAAGAAAGCTATTAACTACTATGGGGTATGGACATGGTTTACGTTTATCAAGGAAATGATTACAGATATTTTAATGGTGGAATCTTGTATGAGAGGAAGAGTGGATCTGGGCAAGGTTTCCCTTGAGCTGATGACCCCTAAAATTAGGTAAAAGTGTATAAATCTCAGTTTGTTATTTTGAAATAGCATATTAGTGCCAGGATGGGGCTATGCCAATCACTTAAGCTGACAGTGAGAAAAGAAAGAAGAAATGAGCAATGAAGGACACAAAGGAAGCAGGAAGAGATGGTGGGGCAGCTTAGAGAAACCCAGGCTTCACCTAGCTAGCCATGCAAGCTGCTATTCCTTCAACCATAGCGAGGCCATAGCTCTGCAAAAGTCTGCCCTGGACAGTTGGGCAGGTTGTTCAGCAGAAGGGCACCCAGCTGAGGGACAAGTGGGAGCTGAAATCCAGCCTGTATTCCATTTGCCAACCATGCATTGTGGGCAGACCATACCTAGTCAAGATGGGAAGCAAGAGTTCCCTGATTAACTCACAGGCAGGTTTCCTTCCCAGTGTCCATGTACTTGGTGTGGGTGCCTTTTCCTAATTTGTCCCAAATGTACCTTATATACTACCAGAGACCCTAACCCAGGAGCAGAGGAGCTGCTTACTGCAATGTAGGCTTTGATTTCATAAATTAAATGACCATGCTCAAGTGATGCTCTTTCAGAAGCCTGTCATCCTTGACCCAGACCTTCATGAGGCTCACACAGCAACCTTATGGCATGAAAACCACCCAGGCTGTATGGGCTTGTTCCATGGGCTCTTCAGCAGGTCAATGGACAAGTTGCTTAGCTTTTCTGTTTCTCCCCTTCCCATCTCTGAAATGAAGATGCTGAACTGAGTGACACTGGTGTTTCTTCCCAGTTATAATGGGCTGTGGCTCATAATTCTGTTAATGGCAATAAGTCTGGGAGTGGGTCAGACTTGCAAGTCCAGTCTGGGTTTTTCTCTGGATCACTTTGCTTATCTTCTTTTGTTTGGCCATTTGTTAGTCTTGACTAACACTGTGTTCAGAGGACTACAGGTATCCAGAGGAAAAACAATCTCAGCTTGAGATAGAATGGAGGCTATTAAATACACACAAACAGTAGGTCTTTTCCTCTCCCTCAGTTCTCTTGCTTGTCCAAATGTATGCTTGTACATGTATGCACACACACACAAGAACATGCATACACATGCTGAGCTTGGATGGACTTCCCTCACTTCAAAGCATAAACAATAAGCTGTCGTTTCCCACATATAATCATTTAATACATTCTAATCTATTCCTCTAAAACCCATAAGCAGCGGAAGTGCAGAGAATCCATGCCCAGGGCATTCTATTTGCATATTTCTATGTATGATTTTTGAAGGAAGTAGTTCATATTGATAAACGAGTTGGTTTGCCTCCACCACTTTCTCCTCACAGTAAGTACTATTAAAAACCTCATAAATCATTCGACACCTCCCAGACTCATCTTTGTAGCACAAAGGGAACCCTGTACCACTCTGAAGCCTTCTATTTATCTCGCATACACTCTATGCATTTCCATTATTTATATTTTTCCAAAATGCAGTGATTCCCCAGCTGCCCGAGGCAGACAGATGCTTTATTCTTTGTGCTGTAAGGAATGGGAGAGAGGAGAGTAGAAGTGGAGAAGCAGGCAGAGAAAACCAGACTTGTTGGATTCTGAAATGCATGAAAATGAGGGAGAGGGAAATTTGGGAGGGGCAGGGGGAATAAAGGGGTTCAATTAATACCGATTAAATGTTTATCCAGTAGTGTGTGTGCTGCTGCCTGTTAGAATGCCCACATGGGTGTGCCGTGGGCACCTGATATTCACTAACTCCCAAACTGAGTTTACTCCCCACTGTTGCACAGATGTACCCCTCCTGCCCCCCCAACTGTGAATGGCACCACCATCCATCCAAAGATTTCCACATATTATCTCATTCAATCCTCATCTCCTTCAATGAACTAGAAATGATCACTTCTAGTCAACATGAGGACACTGGGGTTCAGAGAGGAAAAGTGTGATATGGTGCTAGGGCTGCCATGACAAAATACCACAGGCTGGGTGAATTAAACAACAAATTATTTTCTCATAGTGTTGGAAGTCCAAAATCAATGTGCCAGCACGGTTGGTTTCTCCTGAGCTCGCTGTCCTTGGTTTGCATGTAGCCTTTTCTCTATGCGCCAGAATCAATCCCTGGTGCCAAGGGGACCGGTGTCTTAAAGGGACACCGGTCCTATTGGATTACATCCACCCATATAACCTTATTTGACTTTAATTACCTCTTTAAAGGTTCTATCTCCAAATAGTTATATTGTAAGGTACTGGGGGTTAGGACTTGAACATAGGAATTTTGGGAGATACAGTTCAGTCCATAATGCCAAAAGACCCACCGAACACGAGGACCCATGCTTGCGTCCTTTCACTGCAATTCCAAAACATCTTTATCTGCTCTCATTTACTAACTTTTCAGAATAGATGGTAGGTGGTAAATTGAGAGGAGGGGGGATTTCAGAGCTCGGAGGATTCAGTGTGATGAGCATGTCATATTCAGGTCTACATTCAGCTCATTTGTTCAGCCACTGTTATTCATTAAGTGCTTATTATAGTCCAGATACTTTTTCTAGGTGTGGGCAATATAAAAGAGAACAAAACAAGTCTTTGTATATTTACAGCCCAATACTTACTCAGCATATGAAATTTACAAATGAGTGAAAAATACATGGTAATGTACAAATTAATTATCACTGTGGTGAGTCGTGTGGAGCCAAAGTCGAGGTCTGTGGTGTCATGGGAGTCCAGCCAAGGGACAAACCTGGTCTGGGAGGATGCTGTGGCTGATGTTGCACCCTGCGGCTCCCCTGCAGGACACATCACTGGATCCCCTTGTGCCGTGGCTGGCTCTCTGCTGAGTCTTTCTGCAGAAATTGCGTTTAGGCACAGAAAGTCTTCTCATACAGGGTGCCCTGTCCCACATTCAGTGACCGATCCATGTTGGGAGGAGGCGGTTATTAGGTCTAAAGCACGGGTCTCCTCTCCTTACCTCCTGATGCTCAAAATAGAACAACTCCACAGAACTGTCCCGGCTTCAGGGTCCCTTTTGAATCAGCTGAGCTCTCTCTATGATTAACAGTCCAGCTCCTCCTGCATATAGTTTCCTGTCATACCCCACAGGTGTCGATCTCCAAGGCGCTCCCCAGTTCACTTGCTTAATGCAAACCTTCATTTCAGATTCTGTTTTTCTGGGAAAACAGAATCAGTTTGCCAGGGCTTCCATAACAAAGTACCAATGGGTAGCTTTAACAACAGTCTCGCAGTTCTGGAGGCAGGAAGTCTGAGCTCAAGGTGTCTGCAGGGTCCATTTCTTCTGAGGGCTGTGAGGGTCTCTCTTCTTGGCTTGTAAATGGTCATCTTCTCCTTATTTCTTTTCATACCCTCTTCTGTCTGTGTGTCTCTTTGTGCAAGTGTCCTCTTTTTATAAGGGCACCAGTCATATTGGATTAGGGCCCACCCTGAAGACATCATTTTAACTTGATGATCTTGGTTAAAAAACTTCTCTCTAAATAAGGTCAGATTCTGGAGGGCCTGGATGCCTCAGTTGGTGAGGCGTCTGACTCTTGATTTCAGTTCAGGTCATGATCTCAGAGTTGTAGAATTGAGCCCCACGTCAGGCTGTGCACTCAGCAGCAGTCTGCTTAAGATGATCTCTCTCTCCTTCTCCCTCTGCCCCTCCCCTCACTGTCTCTCTTGCTAAAATAAATGAAAAGTCTTTAAAAAATAAAAATTTAAAAATAAGGTCAGAATCTGAGGTACTGGGGGGGTTAGGACTTAAACATATGAATTTGGGGGACTACAAATCAACCTATAACATTGTCTAACTCCACATAGTTTTTTAGAGGGCAGGACTTAAAGGATGCAGTTGATTAGGTGAAGTTTAGGGGCAGTGGGCCAAGACCGTGAGAGGAGTCCCGGGGAGAGGGAACATTCTCCACAAAGAAGGGAGGGGGGAAGGAACGAGACACAGCCAAACACATAGTTCATGCAGAGGAGGCTGAGGCTGAGGGAAGGGTCTTAACCATTCATTATCCCTTGCTGGGATGAGCAGTAAATAGCTTGTGCATGAATGGTCAAGACCCTTCCCCCAGCCTCAGCCTCCTCTGCGTGAACTGTGTGTGTTTGGCTGTGTCTTGTTCCTTCCCCCATCCCTTCTTTGTGGAGAATGTTCCCTCTCCCCGGGACTCCTCTCACAGTCTTGGCCCACTGCCCCTAAACTTCACCTAGTCAAACTGTCTCAGGGCTTACCAAGCAAAGATGCTGCTCCTTGAAGATTGTAGATTTGTTTCTGGGTGCCTCATGTCTTAGGGGAGAGTTGAGTCTGGTTGGACCAGAAGAAGTGAGATTTCGGTTGGAACCAGAATATAGTAAAGGCATCTTTAAGCTCTACAAGTAAGTAGAGTCAGGGAAGGAGAGGAGCTGCTATGAGGAGTCCATCAGAGTGGAGAGCAGTACTTAAGAGGAGAAGCCAGACAAATGGGACAATTTACAAGTCAGTTTAGAGATGCCCATGTCCTCCACCCACCCCAGCCCTGAAAGGAGAGGAAAGGGGAGAGAAGAGGGATAAAGCCAGATTTCCCCTACTTCACTGTTTTGCCTTCTCTTGGTACCTCTGAAAGATGCACTGGCTACAAAAGAAGGGCTTTTGCCCTTTAGGTAATATGGAATAAACTGTCTCATCTGGCCAGACCAAAACTACCCAAATAAGAACATCACTAAACAGGAGGGAAGGCGGCTGAATCTTAGCTTCATTTTATTCTGAGCCTTTGGCACAACAACAGAGTCTGCATGTGGTAGGAATATGAAGAATACTTGAATATTTGTCTCTCTTTGGTCATCTAAGAGGACATTCCAAGGATACCCAGCATTTCCAAATGAATCCTATGAATCTGTCCCCAGACTGGGAGACCTTCCTCTGGAAAGGGTAGACTTGCTGTTCACTTCATTTTCAAATCTTTTCAATGCTGATTTGGTTTTTTATAAATTGTGACTGCCTGAGGCTTTTCAGGAAGGAGGCTGAGACTGCGTAGTGCACAGATCTTGGCGTTTAATAGCTCTTCTCCAAGAATGAAATCAGACTCTTTCTGAAAATTATCTAAAATACTTCATTTAATTACACGAGGAGAGCATGCTCCCTGGGAAGATGTGGATATTTTTAGAATGTGTGTTTTGAATTTTATATTTTTGGTTCTATTTACCTTCCTAAGTCACATTTTTAACTTTCCTTATTTTCTGCCTCTAAATCTTAAGCGTCTTGAGTCTTCAAGAAAGTTAGCTTTGAAGAGTACCCAGAATGTAAATCTTCTCATCATTAAACTGCTACATTATTTATCAGACCCACTGTTTGGTGGGTTTTATATCAAGTGGCATCGTGATATCAAGAAATTGTCAGATGAGCTGAATTCTTCACCCTCAAAGGGCAGCTCTGAGTAAATAAATTATAAAGATGTAGCTGGAGCCCTGTTGAGTGTTTTTTTTTGAAGATTTTTATCATTTATTTGACATATAGAGAGAGATCACAAGTAGGCAGAGAGGCAGGGCAGAGAGAGAGGGGGAAGCAGGCTCCCCACCAAGCAGAGAGCCTGATGTGGGGCTCGATCCCAGGACCCTGAGATCATGACCTGAACTGAAGGCAGAGGCTTTAACCCACTGAGCCACCCAGGCGCTCCTGAGTGTTTTTTTTTTTAATCTTTCCTCTAAAACAGGGTTTTAGACAACATTAGTAGGAGAGTAGAGAGAGAGGTAAGGCCTGCAGGTCTCCTGGGGGAGAAAGGCTTGTGGAAGTAGGAACTGCTAAGAGCTCATAGGAAGTGACAGAGGCAAGTGAAAGACATATTTGACACCTACCATCTAAGGGTGCAGGTGGGAATACTGTAGAACAGATTGTCCAGACCTGAGAACATAGATTGAGGAAGAAGCATGCTGGGGATTTTTTAAAAAAGATTTTATTTATTTATTTGACAGACAGAGATCACAAGTAGGCAGAGAGGCAGGCAGAGAGAGAGGAAGGGAAGCAGGCTCCCTGCTGAGCAGAGAGCCCGATGCGGGGCTCGATCCCAGGACCCTGGGATCACGACCTGAGCTGAAGGCAGAGGCTTTAACCATGCTGGAGATTTTTGACTGGATGTTAGCCATTGACAATTTCACCTTGTTGAGTGCTAGATACTTTTGTATTCCGGTAACCATTCATGGGATTTATTCTGGTACACCAGTAAGTTATCTAGTTATCTAGAAATAGTCTGATCCCCTGGGCCTCGATTTTAAGGTATTTTAGTCAGGATTAGGGCAGCATTTATTCCAAAGCTAATTTTCCTCCTCTCTTGAGGCAAAGACCTCTTCAAGACTCTCTCTGATGCCCTGTGGATTTTGACGTTTTCCACTCAAGCCAGTGGGATCAGAAACTATTTCGCGCTCTGTGTCAGCCCTAGCTGTGTTCTCTCTTATCCTTTGGATTTGTTCATTGACTGGCCCAGAATTTCCTCTCCTACATGTGACAACCAGTATGAAGCTGAAGACTCAAGGAAAACCATCTGTAGACACCTGGAGGTCTCCGTGTGTGCAGCTTTCTCCTCTCTGCCACTCTGCCCTGAAGCCCCAGAGGCCCACTCCATCTCCTCCCCTCAGAGAGGCCACCGGCCATCTGCATTCCACCTTCCTGTACCACAGCTTGGTCATTCTCTCAAGGCTGTAGCCTGGTCAGTCATAGCACTATTGTCTATTGTCTTGGTTGTTTCATGTATTTTGTTCAGGTTCTATTTCATTTTTCAGGTGGAAATGTAAACCCTATCCTTATTACTCTATTGGCTGGAGTGGAAGTTGGCTATATGCTCACTTACTTTTATGAGCAGTCCAGAACCATAGACAGAATCACGTCATCCTGTCTCAACAAAATTTCTTTATTCACAGCAGATTTCATTTCTTGGCGTTGCCTGATCTTTCTGTTAATAATGAACAAAAAGTAGTCCACAGGTTCTCTGCTGATTATCTTTTCTGTTCGTTGTCATATCCTTCTTGAAAAAAGAAAAACCAGTGCTAGGTAGTAGTGTTTAATAAAACAGAGGCTAAAGTGTCTTTAGACGAACGTGGCTTTCACTACGGCCTCTACCTCTGCCTCTGCCAGCAAAACAGCAAGAGTGAAAGACAAGATGTGTTAAGAAAGAAACTCTCAATTTGATTATGCCTAATTCTGTACTCTCTTACAAGAAAAATGCATTTTCTTATAACTTAAAAAATAATTTAAAATAAAATACACAATAAATTGCAGATAATATCTGATCCACAGGGCCATTGAAAGTATTCATGAAAATAAAGCATTCTCCATAAGACGGAGTTATAATTCCATCCCTCTTTCCATCATTCCAAGTATAGAGCAATCATATTCTAAACGGACAATTCACAGATGATATAATCTGTCTTCTATAAAAAGGTCCAATTTGCTGTCTTTCTCTTCTGTAAAACCCTGGGAGCATTCCTAAGGGCCAAGTAGGTTTTGGCAAGAATAGTTTGGAATTCCTTAGACGTGTGTGGACATTGCAGCCTAGATTTCCACTGAATGACCTTTGATTGGGCAAACCTCAAAAATGTAGCCAAAGGAAGAAATTAGGCCTCCTTTAAAATAGATGGGGAATGAAATTCATGATGGTAACTAGTTGAGGAGAGATGAGGGAAGGAAGATATAAAGCCTAGTTGGAAAGGGAAAAAAAAATCAACTTGGTGATTAATATTTACTCATGTATGCAATTACCCTCAAACTAGCCCAACCTCTTATGCTTTGAATTCCTGGCTCATACCTCATTTAGTTTTCTTCT
>ML104464.1:4909-41462 GCA_003697995.1 Taxidea taxus jeffersonii | reverse complement strand
TCTCCCTCTCCCGGCTGCTTGTGTTCCCTCTCTCGCTGTCTGTCTCTCTCTCTGTCAAGTAAATAAACAAAAGCTTTTTTAAAAAAACAACAACAAAACAAAAAACCTGAAAGTCCTGCATGCCAGGGTCCTGCCTGGGCCCAGGAAAACAGTTGGTCACCCTAACAAAGAGGCATGCAGTAAGCCAGTGGGCACCCTCTTGGGAGGTCATTAACGGGAAGAGGAAACGACCCTTTGGGGAATCATGGTGGTCAGCAATGGGGACTGTGCCTTGAATGAGGTCCAGTTTGGAAGCCGGGAAGCCACTGAGATGGAGGGACCAGTTGACAAGCATTTGGCCTACTTGGACTGACGGGTTAGAGGACCCCTTCTTTTCTTGGCCAGCGGCACCCGGCACTGACCCGGCACCTGGCCAGTGACTGCCTGACCCGAGTTAGACCCACTGAATTCCCCCCCACCAAAGAATTTGGCTTTGGCACTCAGGAGCCTAAGAGGTCTCTTCTGACAGGTAAGTTCTAGCAGGAGCCTTGGGGTGATGAGATGTTCAGAGGAAAGGAGAAAGCTGGCTTTAGGGGCTGAGTGTTAACCCCCAATGCATATGCTGAAATGCCAACCCCCAGCACTTCAGAGTGTAACTGTATTGGGAGACAGGTGAGTCTTTGATACAGGTGAATAAGTGAATACGAGGGTAGACCCAAATCCAATATTGCTAAAGTCCTTGTAAGAAGAGATTAGGACACAGACACCCACAGAGGAGAACCATGTGAGGACACGGAGAAGACGGCCATCTGCAAGCCAAGGAGAGAAGCCTCAGAGGAAACCAACCCTGCTTGGGCTGATACCTTGATCTTGGTCTTCTGGCCTCCAGAACTGGGAGACCATCAATTTCTCCCGTTCCAGCCCCCCACCTGTGGTCCTTCATTAGGACAGCCTGAGCTGACTATTACAACCAGCCAGTGAGGAAGAGGAGCCTGAAGGTAAGGCCGAGATGGGAGTCCTGTGTTCCAGAGAGAGAAGAATTTTTCCAGATCCTGGTTCTGAGCCTTCGTGGGGTCTGACTGTACTTCCTAGTCCTCGGAGCTCAGCAGTAGGAAACCCCCTCTTTTTCTTAAGCTAGTCAAGTGGGTTTCTGTTACATACAACCAAAAAAGCCTTAGCCGTATCATTTGGTCTCACGATTCCAACTATTACCAGGAGACATTATTCCTGGGGAAGTCTTTAGCCCACCAGGAAAGGGAAACTTAATGCAGAATGCTTTCACAGTAGACAAGATGATCACCTCCCAAAGATGTCCCCATCCTAGCCCATGACACGTGCGCATTTGCCACCTGATGTAGCAAAGGGGATTTTGAGATGTTATTAAAAGTTTTGAGATGGGAAGATTATTCTGAATTATTTTGATAATCTAGGTAAACCCAGTGTGATCACAAAGGTCTTATGAGGGAAAGAGGGAACCAGGAGAGGCAGAAGATGCTACACTGCCGGCTTTAAGGACAGAGGAAGGGGCCCCAGGCTGATGGTTGCAGGCAGTCTCCAGCAGGTGCAAAAGGAAAGGAAGCCAATTTCCCCCCTCCAGAACCCCCAGATGCAGTGCGGCCCTGCTGACACCTTGATGTTGGCCTCCAGAGCTGGAATAAATTTGTGCTGTTTTAAGGCACTAAGTTTGCCTTCATTTGTTCAGCACAAATACAACTGTGCGTGGTGGGTTGTTCATAAGCCCAGACCCTGACTTGATTCAATTCTTGTTTTCCTCTTCTCCTAAACTATCCTGAAGATGAGTCTGTTGAAAACAAAACAAATAAACAAAACCCAAAAAGGCACCCAAGTTCTGAATTCCGGCTGAATTCAAAAGCAAAAGCTCTTAATGGGAAGAACCAAAATCTCAGAGCCATGTGAATCTTCAAAAGCAAATTCCGTCTTTTCTCTTGCTGGCCCCTTGCCCTCAAACGGTTCATTTTTGGAGCACAGCAGTAGGGATGTTGGAGAAGAGCAGTAACTGTGCCTTGACCTCCCACCAAGGTCATGGGCCAGCCGCAGCACCCCCGCCCGCCCGCGCACTGGAGCAGGGCACTGCGAAGGGGCTTCAACCCAAGTGTGAGTAGAACAACGGGAGAGCATGAGTCAGCCTTCCCAGTCGCAGACGCTTTGGGCGGGTTCTCAACCCCCCTCCGGACAGGGCCCCCGCGCGGGCTCGCAGGGCGGGCTGCAGGGAGAGACGCTGTTGTGCCCGCGTCTGGGCTATGGGCGCAGTCACAAACCCCTCAGACTGGAAAAAGCAGACAGCTGCTCCCGGCAGGCTCACATGTGCCGACACCGTCTGCTACATCATTATGGCGGGGCCTTGGCAGTCTGCAGAAAAACACATTTGTTTTCTCCATAAAGAGGAAGAGTCAACTTTCCTGGCGTCCTCGTAAGTTTTTGCAATTAATTTAACGTGCAAAGTGCCATGTACAAAGGCAGGAACAGGCTAAGGGCCAGGACGCAGGGGTTCATAAGTTAGGTGCTACGTTCAGTTAGCCGCTGGCTAGCTCTGGCGGCTTAAGCACCGGTCCAGGTCCTGAGACGCCTTACCTCGAAGCTGACAACAATGTCCCGAGGCTCAGCACTTTGCCTCCCGTACCCACACAGGTCTAGGGCTAGCATCCCACATGGTGGGCTCCGGGACGGCCACTGGGGGAAAGCAGGCTGGATTGGGGACAGTGAGTCACACACGGTGCAGGAGAAAGGAGAATGAGTCCATGAAAGCCGGACAGCAGGGCTGTCCCAGCTTCTGAACCCAGAGAGATGCCTCTCTTCCCCTCCTTTCAATGTGTGATAGAGAATCTGTGCCCGATGGGTGCCCGGTGGCAGATTTCTCATATATCGATCGTACCCCAGCCCAGCCCCACTGCTCTGCCAAAGCGGAACCGACTGGAGCCATTGAGAGTGAATTTCCACTCCGCCACTTAGTGTGTGACTCAGCTTCAAGCTTCTCATCCGTTAAATGGGCGCATCTGTTATAGGTCCTCCTGAGTGCTGTGGAGGGAGGCAAGGAAGGTCCTCTACGCAAGGGACTTAGCACGACTTGTTTCAATTCTGCTCGTAAATACATCGTCGCTTCTCTGTAAGTACGACATCGGATACCTTCCATTCGGTCACCCTTGCAAATGCAGCCTGAGCTGTGGTTCCCAACTGGTGCCGTCGTCTGTGGGACCACAAACCACAGCTGGTGCGCCAGACCCTGCTGGCCACCTGGTTTCGTGCACCTGCTTGAGCTAAGTAACAGCTTTTATGTGGACAGCTATAGGTCAAAAGAAGAATATTATTTTGCAATGTGTGGAAATTAAATGAAATTCAAATTTCAATGTTTGCAATAGTTTTATTGAGACCCAGCCACACCTATTTATTAATGTGCAGTCTCCGCCGTGAGCAGAAGAGCAGGGCTGAGTAAAGGACCACAGAGACCTGTGACCCGCGAAACTGAAAATATCTACTACATGTCCCTTAGAGCAAGTTTGCTGACTCTCATCTGAGGAAACAAAACCATTATCTTTGAGTCTTGCTCAATTGCACAGTTGACGTTGGAAGACCCCAAGACCTGACCTATTAGGATGGATGTGGGAAACAGCTAGAAACATAGACACTTTTAGGTGTGCTGTTGCGTCTCATCCAATGGCAACACACCAAGATGGTCTTGTGTGTTGGATTTGCGGGAAGGACCCTGGCATCGAAGCCGTGTTTGAAACCCGGCTTGGTCCCCAGCAGGCCGTGTGACTTCGGACTGGTGACCGAACCTCACAGAGCTCTCTGCTGGGGACTGAGGTATCCGTCCCTTTGGCTCCGGGTCATCAGGACAAGTGGAGTAAATGGAATCCGCTCCTCCAGGGACCAGACGTTCTGCTGCTGAAGGAAATGTGTTGGCGCCTCCTCCCAAAGTTTGTCTCTGCGGCCTGGAAAGGAGAGCGCGTACCAAACAAGAACATTCTTTCTAAGCCACGAAAACTGCCACGGGCTTCCGGTTTCAACTCCCCCACGTAAAGGGCCTGGGAGTCGTCATGCCCACCCTTACAGCAATAACAACCACTAAACAAAGAGAAGCAAAACAGACTGAAAGCTCGACGACTTTTCTTAGACCCGCCAGAGAGCTGGGCTGCCGAGAAAAACGGCTGCTCCAGACTCTGGGAAGATGGATGGAATCCAGAGCCACGGCTGAACGGGGCTCACCTGAAGCGCAAAGTGTTGGAGCCATAAGCAGTAGGAGTTAAGTGTTAATTCTCCAGACTTGCTAAGGGCTTAGTATAACCCGGTGGGCATGAGGAGCCCTGGGGGGAGGGGGTGCTGCAGGCTTGGGGAGGGACCCCCAATATTATGAGCTTATTTTTTTCTTTACCAGGAACTCCACCAGTTTCTCACCTGGTGAAAATCCCAGGAAGAGCCCCTCCTGGCTCTGGCAGGGGAAGGAAAAATTAATCCCCATTAATTGCACTCTAGAGCCTTCTCCATAAGGAAAGCCTACTCTCCAGGGAAAGGACTTTGCCAGAGCCTTATCCCAGCAGGGAGGGCACTCCTCATACTTCAACCCCCTCCAGCCTTCCTGTGTCACCCAAGGGCGTGGGGGTGGGACACACTGTGACAGTCAGTCACACTTGTGACAAGCCAGACACAGAGGCCACGGGAAGACAGCTATGCCTGAACATAACAGAGCACACCCATCCCCCCACTCCTTAGCGCCCCACCAATAGGGCTTCAGTAACTGCAACATCGGGGACTACAACTGAAGGCTCTCGGACACAGAATCTCTAGGGGAGGAGGAGTTAGGGAATTCAAGGTCAAGGGAGAATTAAAAAACAAAGAGTCCAGAGGAATGTGAAGTTTCTCTCACCTAGAGCTACAGCAAACATGAAACATGGGGAACTCTGAGCCAGATTATTTTTATTTATTCATTTGAGGGAGAAAGCATAAGCAGGGGGAGTAGCACAGGGAAAAGGAGAAGCAGGCCCTCCACGGTGCAGGGAACCTGACTCAGGAGCTCCATCTCAGGACCTGGGACCATGACCTGAGCCAAAGGCAGGTGCTTAACCGGCTGAGCCGACCAGGCACTCCTGAGCTAGATTAAAATAAATCCTCACACTAAAAGCCCATTTGCCTCAATATCCATTACTTGATACAACACGCCTTGCTTGAGACATGAAATTACAAGTCACACCAAAAGAAAAAGAAAACCAGCCTGAAGAGATAAAGCAAGCATCAGAACCAGACTCAGATATGACACAGATGTTGACATCATCAGACAGGGAATTCTACATAGCTGTGATTTGTATATTAAGAACGCTGATGGAAAAAATAGACAATTATACAGTACGAATGGCTACTACAGCTAGAGAAATGGAAATACTAAGAAATAATCAAAGGGAAATTCTCAAGATCAAAACCACTCTAACTGAAATGAAGAATGCCTCGCGTGGGCTCAGCAGATTGGACATGGCTGAGGAAGGAGTTAGTGATGCCTCAGTAGAAACTTGAAGATACTTGGGTAGAAACTTCCCAAACTGAAATGCAAAGAGAAAAAAGGATAAACATAGAACAGAACGCCCAAGGATTGTGGGAAATTTTCAAAAGATGTAACATGTGTAATCAGAGTGCCAGAAACAGAAGAAAAGAAGAAAGAATGATATCTGAAGATGTAGTGCTGAGAACATTCCAAGTTAATGACTGATCCCAAAGCATAGACCCGGGAAGACCCAAGAAACCCAGAGGATGCCGAGAAGCTACACACCTGAGAAGATCAAACTCAAACTGTAGAAGACCAAAGACAAAAAGAAAATTTTGAGTGAAGCCAAGGTAGGGTGGAAAAACCTTACCTCTGAAGGAACGAAGGTAAGATTTGTATCAGAAACCATGCAAGCAAAAAAGAATAGAATAAAATATTTTAAATGTTGGATTAAAAAAGGGGGGGCCAACTTCGAATTCTATATTCCAATAAGTTCTCCTTCAAAGCCACAAGAGTGGGTCACCTGAGCGGCTCAGTCGTTAAGTGTCTGCCTTCTGCTCAGGTCGTGGTGATCTCAGGGTCCTGGGATCAAGCCCCGAATCAGGCTCCCTGCTCAGCGGGGAGCCTGCTTCTCCCTCTCCCCCTCCCCCTGCTTGTGTTCCTTCTCTCGCTGTGACTCTCTCTGTCAAATAAATAAATAAAATCTTTTAAAGAAAAACCCACAAGAGAAATAATTTCTCATACAAACAAATACTAAGGGAATATGTTTCCAGGGTTCATGCTTTCTGAGAAATGTTAAGAGATTTCTTCAGGCAGAAAAAAATGCTAGAGGTTGGAAACTTGGGTCTACATTTAAAAAAAGGAAAAAGAGGGATGCCTGGGTGGCTCAGAGGGTTGAGCCTCTGCCTTCGGCTCAGGTCATGGTCTCAGGGTCCTGGGATCAAGTCCCGCGTCGGGTTCTCTGCTCAGCGGGGAGCCTGCTTCCCCACCCCCTCTCTCTGCCTGCCTCTCTGCCTACTTGTGTGATCTCTGTCTATCAAATAAATAAATAAAATATTTTTTAAAAAGGAAAAAGAAAAAGAAAGGAAGCCAGAGAAGACATACATGAAAATAAAATCCTTTCTTTTCTTATTTGTATTTAATCTAAAAGATAAACATGTAAAATAATCATAGTTTCTTAGTCAGCTTGGGCTGCCATTACAAAAGACCACAGACTGGGGGGGGGGGTGCTTAACCAACAGACATTTGTTTCTCACAGTTCTGTAGGCTGGAAAGTTCAAGATCAAAGCTCCAACTGATTTGTTTTCAGGCAAGTGTCCTCTTCCTTTCTCTCAGATGGACATTTTGTCCTCACATGCCCTTTCCTTAGTTTATTCTCACAGAGAGAGAGCAAGAGCGAGCTGTCTGATGTTTCTTCTTAGCACAACACTAATCCTGTGGGATCAAGGCCCCACCCTTATGACCTCATTCAACTTTAAATGCCTCCTTCTAAGCCTTTTCTTCAAATCCTCCTTCTAAGCCTTGTCTTCAAGTACTGTCACATTGGGTGTTTGGGCTTCAACATATGAATTGCAGAGGAAGGGGAGACATAATTCTGTACAGAGAAAACAGTAATATTATATTGGGTGATTATAGCATATGGGTAAGTGAAGGACATGACAGCAGTGTCATAGGAATAGGAGAGAGGAATCGAGAATTCTGCATAATGAAATGTCTGCATTACACATGAAGCTTTACAAAAATATTTGAAGGTGGACTTATATTAGTTAAACAGGTATCCTGTGAACTTTAGGGCAACCACAAAAAAAGGGGGGGTTTTAAAAGAAGTAAAATTGACACTGAGAGGGCATAAAATGGAATTATATGATAGTGGATTAAAACCAGAGAAGGTAGAAAAAGAAGTCTCTGCAATAGAATAGAAACCAGGTCTATTAATAAAATTATATCAGTGGCTGATGTAAATAAAATTATACCAATGGTTGATAAAATTTTATCAATAGTCAATTTAAATGTGAATGTCTGATACAATAATTAAAAGACAGAGGTTGTCAGAGTATGTCAAAACAAGACCGAGTGTATGTTGTATGTCGGAAATGCATTTTAAGCATAAAGACTCTGATGGATTAAAAGTGAGGGGGTTACTAGACAGCGTCTGGGAAGCTGGTGGAGCAGGAAGCACCAGAAATCTGTCTCCCCAGCTAGACAACAATTGCTCTGGCAGACTCTGTCCAATATAATTATTTTGGAACTCTGGGATCTACTGGGCATTTGCAAATTCCAAAGGAAGGCTTGGACAGTAAATTTTGGTTAGCTTCAGTCAGTTTCAGCTCTTTGCACAGCAAAGAGCAGTTATCCATCCCCACCCAACAAGTAGTGCTGGAAAACTGTAGAGGCACGTGCAGAATAATGGATTTGGACCCTTAACTAGCCCCATATAAAAAAATCAACTCAAAATGGCTCAAAGACCTTAAGGTAAGTCTTTAGTAACAATAAAACTCTTAGGGAAGAAAAGACAAAAGCATCATGATGTTGGATTTGGCAATGATTTCTTGGATAGGACACCCAAAACAAAAATAGCAAAAGAGGGACGCCTGGGTGGCTCAGTTGGTTAAGCGGCTGCCTTCGGCTCAGGTCATGATCCCAGTGTCCTGGGATCGAGTCCCACATTGGGCTCCTTGCTTGGCAGGGAGCCTGCTTCTCCCTCTGCCTCTGCCTGCCTCTCTGTCTGCCTGTGCTTGTGCTCTCTCTTTCTCTCTAATAAATAAAATAAAAGCTTAAAAAATTAAAAAAAAATAGCAAAAGAAAGACTTCACAAAAATCATGGGTTCCCAGGATCTGTCACCTGCAATGCCTTCCCATTCTGGACTTGCAAGTGTGTATTGTCTATTCACACAGAGAAGCACAGATCTACACAAAGACATGCAGGGTAGACTAAATGCACATGTGATTGGGGACACACTCAGACACAACACACACAAACACAGAGAGTTTGCAGGCACACATTCTGCATGCCTATACAAATATGCTGCTCTTGTAATGATAGCTGAGATTTATACAACACTTACTCATATCTTGGTTTCTTGCCTCCCCCCATGAAAAAAAGGAGCCTGAGAGAAGGACCTGTGTACAAATAATTCATTTGGGAGGCTATCCCAGGGAGCAGGAATGTGGGAATAGGTAACAAGGGAAGGAGGAAATGCCACCACAGGGACATGTTGACAAGGTCTCCCAGAGGGTAATCATGTTCAGTTCTGCCCCTAGCCTTCCAAGGCACATATAAAATGCCTCTCAGACTTCTGTTCCTCACCATGACAGTCATCTGTCATGTTACCAGTATTGTAATCTTCCCACCATATCTAATCTTCCCACCATAAACAATATAAAATTGGACAAGATACATGAAACAACAGTTTCCAGGCAGTAGACAACAGGCAGTACAAGACTGTAGTCCCTAATAAAGGAAACCCATGAAGTGAACACAACCAATGCCAAAGTGTAACTTGTGACAATTCTTAGACTGGTGCAAGAGGAGCCCATGTGGAATTTGGTAGGCCCCCTGAGCTGAGAAGGCAGAAAGCAGAGTTCAAGGCAACTGAAGCAATGACAACCTATGGATTTGGAATATCAGAAATATGGAAGCTTGTGCAAAGGACCCCAGAGGTCCATGTGGGGAATCCCTCCTTAATTAAAGACAGGTTCTGAACCATCTGAGGTCTACTACGTAGTGGCTGTTGTGTGATTGAGAGTAGAGGCATATTAGGGATTCTCATATGATCCACATGGGGCTGCAGGGCTTAGAGATTAAGTCTCACTAAGTTAGAGGTTTAGGAAGACCCTATGTTTTGTACAGACTCAAAAGAAGAAAGCATAAAACCAAGCCTACAAAAAATTTTCACGGAAAACAGCCAGCAATTGAATTGAACTGAACTGAATTCAAGAAAAACAGCCAGCAAACAAACAAACAAACAAGCAAACGAAGATAAAGATGAACACTCTTCAGGGGAAGATAACACAATCCAGAGAGTCTACAATATAGTTTCCATATCTCTGAGATTCAATTAAAAAAAAAAAAAATAGGCCCGCAAAAAAAAGAGGAAAATGTTGTTCATAGTCAAAAAAATTACTCAATAGAAATTGAAACGAGGTGTTCCATATGTAGGACTTAGCAAAGACATTAAAGTGGCTTTTACAAATATGTTAAAATAATTCAAGGAAAATATGGTCTTAACAATTGCTCAAGTAGGGAATTTCAACAGCAAAGTGAAAATTATAAAAAAAGAAACAAGGCCATATATAAAAAACCCACAGCTAGTATCATCCTCAATGGGGAAAAATTAAGAGATTTTCCTCTACAGTCAGGAACAAGACAAGGATGTCTACTCTCACCATTGTTATTTAACATAGTGCTAGAAGTCCTAGCCTCAGCAATCAGACAACAGAAGAAAATAAAGGGCATCCAAATAGGCAAGGAAGAAGTCAAACTTTTTGCTATTCACTGATGACATGATGAATGTATGTAGAAACCCCAAAAGACTAAACAAACAAACAAATAAAAATACTAGAACTGATACATGAATTAAGTAAAATCACAGGATACAAAATCAACATACAGAAATCTGTTGCTGGGGCACCTGGGTGGCTCAGTGGGTTAAAGCCTCTGCCTTTGGCTCAGGTCATGATCTCAGGGTCCTGGGATCGAGCCCCGCGTCGGGCTCTCTGCTCCGCGGGGAGCCTGCTTCCTCCTCTCTCTCTGCCTGCATCTCTGCCTACTTGTGATCTCTGTCTGCCAAATAAATGAATAAAATATTAAAAAAAAAGAAATCTGTTGCATGTCTATACACCAATAATGAAGCAGCAGAGAAATCAAGGAATTGATCCCATTCACAACTGCACCAAAAATCATAAGTTACCTAGGAATAAACCTAACCAAAGAGGTAAAAGATCTGTACTCTAAAAACTTTAGAACACTTATGAAAGAAATTGAAGATGACACAAAGAAATGGAAAAACATTCCATGCTCATGGATTGGAGAACAAATATTTTTTAACTGTCTATACTACCCAAAGCAATCCACACATTCAATGCAATTCTTATCAAAATACCACCAGCATTCTTCACAGAGCTAGAACAAACAATCCTAAAATGTGTAGACACAAATACAGTAGACTCCAAATAACAAAACAATCTTGAAAAAGAAAAGCAAAGCTGGAGGCATCATAATTTCAGACTTCAAGCTATACTACAAAGCCATGGTCATCAGCACAATATGGTAATGGCACAAAAACAGACACATAGACCAATGGAACAGAATAGAAAACCCAGAAATGGACCTACAACTCTATGGCCAACTAATGTTTGACAAAGCAGGAAAGAATATCCAATGGAAAGAAGACAGTCTCTTCAACAAATGGTGTTGGGAACACTGGACAGCAATATGCAGAAGAATGAAACTGGACCACCTGCTTACACCATACACAAAAATAAACTCAAAAGGGATGAAAGACCTAAATGTGAGGCAGAAAACTATGAAAATCCAAGAGGAGAACACAGACAACAACCTTTTTGACATCGACTGTAGCAATTTCTTACTACACACATCTCTAGAAGCAAGGGTAACAATTGCAAAAATAAACTACTGGGACTTCATCAAGATAAAAATCTTCTGCACAGTGAAGGAGACAATCAACAAAACTAAAAGGCAACCTTCAGAATGGGAGAAGATATTTGTAGATGATATATCTAATAAAGGGTTAGGATCCAAAATTTATATAGAACATATCAAACTCAACACCCAAAAAACAAATAATCCAGTTAAGAAATGCACAGAAAACATGAATAGACATTTTCTTAAAGAAGACATAGAGATGACTAACAGATACATAAAAAGATGCTTGACACCATTTGTCATCAGAGAAATACAAATCAACACTTCAATGAGATACCACCTCACACCTGTCAGAATGGCTAAAATTAATAACACAGGAAATGACAGATGTTGGTGAGAATGCATAGAAAGGGGAGCCCTCTTACACTGTTGGTGGGAATGCAAGCTGGTGTAGCCACTCTGGAAAACAGTATAGAGGTTTCTCAAAAAGTTAAAAATAGAGCTACCCTATGACCCTGCAATTACACTACTAGGTATTTACCCAAAGGACACAAAAATACTGATTTGAAGGACGAATACACCCTGATGTTTAAAGCAACATTATCAACAATGGCCCAATTATGGAAAGACCCCAGATGTCCATCAATGGATGAATGGATAAAGAAGATGTGGTAAATGCATACAATGGAATATTTCTCAGCCAAAAAATAATGAAATCTTGCCATTGGCAACAATGTGGATGGAGCTAGAGTATATTATGCTAAGCAAAATAAGTCAGCCAGAGAAAGGCAAATACCATATGATTTCACTCATATGGAATTTAAAAAACAAAACAGATGAGCAAAAAGGAAAGAAAAAAAAGGAGAAGGAGAAAACATAGAGACTCTTAACTATAGAGAACAAACTGAGGGTTGCTGGAGGGGAGTGGGCAGGGGATGGGTTAAATGGGTGATGAGCATTAAGGAGGGCACTTGTGATGAGCACACTGTGTTATATGTAAGTGGTGAATCACTAAATTCTACCCCTGAAACTAATATCACAGTATATGTTAACCAATTAGAATTTAAACAAAAACCTGAAACACAAAAAAGGAGAATGAAATAAAAATTGTAAAACTGAAAATTGCAACGACTGAACTCTAACATTTTCTAGGGTACTTAACACTGCATTGAACATGGCAAAAGAGTTGCTGAACTTGAAGATGGGTGAATAGAAATTCTCTAACCTGAAGAATGGAGACAAACAGGATTGAAGAAAATGAGTAGACCTCAGGGTTCTGTGGCACCATGTCACATTGTCTGACATGTGTGTATTGAGGGTCTCTAAAAGAGGAGAAAGGGAGACTGGAGCAGAAAATATACTTGAATAAATAATGGCTAAAATCTCCCCAATCTGATGGAAAACATGGACTTACATATCCAAGCAGCTCCAAAAAGCCCAAATAAGATGAAACCAAAGGGGGTAGGGGGGAGATGAATACAAAGAAAAATCCACTTTGGCCATCATAGTTAAAGCACTGAAAACCAAAAACAAAGAAAAATTTTGAAAGCAACTGTGGGGCTGTAGGGAAGAGTTACACTGACATGTCATTTAGAAACAATGGTGGTTAGAAGACAATGGAATGACATCTTCAAAGTGCTGAAAGAGAACACCTCCCAGAATTGTCTGCCCGAGGATCTACCTAGGGAACTATTTATTCAGGTGCTCCCATTCCGCATTGCCTGAGGGTTTCCCCTGGGGCATTAACGTCCCTGCACTTCCAGGCAGAATGTGTGTGATGGGAGAGCAGGTTCCCACCTATGGGTCCTGCTTCAGAGAATCTCCAGGGCAGGGGCATTAATTAAAGCTACGGGCCACACTTGAAGGCTGGAGGCTCTGCTGGTGAAGTGAGTGAAAGCTCACGGAACCCACAACAGACAGAGCTGGAATTACAGGGGAAGCAAGAGGTTATAAGTCAGGGCACAAAGATATTTGCTCTTCTATGTGCCAGACACGGTTCGAAGCACTTGACACTGAGTATCTCATTTCAACCTGCCAGCCCCTCAGTGGACGTGGTACTGGTATTAGCCATACTTCACAGAGGTGGAAGCAAAGGCAGAGAGGGGTTTGGTTCTATGCCAAGGTCCCTGTTAAGAGCCAGTAAGTGTGAGAGTTGAGCTTGAACGCAGGTTTGTTGATCTTTCAGCCCCTACCCCACATTACTTCTTTTTTTTTTTAATTTATTAATGGGTCCTCACATTTTTTAAAGATTTTATTTATTTATTTGACAGATCACAAGTAGGCAGAGAGGCAGTGGGGGCTGAGCAGAGAGCCCGATGCGGGGCTCGATCCCAGGACCCTGGGATCATGACCTGAGCTGAAGGCAGAGGCTTAACCACTGAACCACCCAGGCGCCCCCCCCCCCCACATTACTTCTTGAAAGGGAATTACCGTGGCACAAACACAGAGGAGATGCTCAGACCTCCACACACATATCCCAAGACATAGTTCACACACACAGGCATTTAACTCCACGTGTGTTGTCACGCTGCCCCACATGTGCATGTATGCACTTGCTCACACACACAGAGTCAAGGATGTGGGCACGCACACACTCAAGCCATATTGGCATGCAGCAGAAAGATATTCATTAGGGAAATGTTCCAGCTTTCTCCTGGCTCTGAAGACAACATAATTGGGCTCACCACAGGTGGAAAATGAGTAGCCCTACTCTGCCCGCAGGCAGAAGACCTCCCACTCCTCTTCCTCCCCACTTGTTGTGGTTAGCTAATCCCTGCCAAGGATGTTATTCATTTCCCCTACAAGACACCCCCTCGCACAGACCTCTCCTTTGTCTCACCCACCCCTGGCAATCTGCCCACCTCCACCCTGAGCCCTCACATGTGCCTTCCTGAAATCCCTACCTCTGTTCTGTCCCCAGCAGTCAGAATGGAATTCATTATCCTAAACCCCAGAGCCTCAGCCGCACACTGACAGCTGAGCAGGCAGGAAAAGAGGTGTCTCCCTGCTGGCTCCGTTGTTTCACAGAACTTAATCACAGCCTTGGGTGTGTGGCATCTACCGAGGGAGGGGCCTCTTCTGGCCGGTTCCTGGGAGCTGGACCTGGAAGTCCCCCCCCACCCCAGAATTCTAAAGCCTGCCATGGCTGATTCCTCATAAGCCATAGCATGAGGATGTAGAGATGACTTCTGAGCATCATATCATTTGTTTTTTCATACATTTATTCAACAAACATTATGTGAGCAACTGCTATATACCAAGCACTGGGGTTCCAAGAGGAACCATTCCCGTTGTTTTACTCGAAATGCCAAGCCCAAGGTCTGGCACATGGCTGGTGTTCCATTCATGTTCCCCGGATGGATGAACGGGAGGATGGATGGAGAAACAGATGGACAGATGATGGATGGATGGATGGATGGATGGATGGATGGATGGATGGATGCGTGTGTGGAGGGAGGGAGGTACGATGGGTGGGTGAACAGGCAAGTGGAACAGGCCCCACAGAGGGGTGTACGCTGGTCAGTAAGACAAGGTTGCCACCTCCCACCAGCTGTAGAAGGGGCTGCTCCCCCCCACCCCAGGTTTACACTCCATTTAGCACCTGGCAGCTTCCTCAGATTGACTCAGCTTGTGGCACTCACTGGTTCCCCAGTGTCCTCCAGGACCACACCCTTCCCTTCCCTACGACCACGCACCACGCAGAGCTCCGAGGGACAGGGACTGAGACCAGTCTCCCGTCGCTCTGTGGGTCATCCATAAATCCTCCCTGGGTCTGTAAGCTAGTTGCCCAAGGCTTGTGTACAAAATATAAGTCTACAGCCACAAACTCTGGGGCCCCCAAACTGTCAGATTCCTTTTGTTTTCCTTAAAGTAAACTAAATTGCCTTCTGAGCTCCCATCTTCAGAAAATGGAGTTACCACCTTCATAACGAATGGCCTGGGGTCTGTAGGAATAAGAACCAGGAAAGGTGGACCCCCGGGAAATGCTTTCATTCACCAGCTGTGGGGCCCCAGGCAAGTAACATAACCTCTCTGAGCTTGGGTGTCCTGGTGGATAAAGAGGGAATGATTGCACATGCATGCACACGCCACACTCATGCCCAAGATATAATGGGTTACTTTGTAATCTGAGGTAGAGTGCAGATATCGCCTTTTGGTTCTATTACTTACCAAAAACAAGTATTTTCATATTTTTGTTTGGGTCTGTGCCTCCTCTAGATTCCTGCCTCCTCAACAACATCCTTGAGGAGACCAGTGTTACAACCAGTCATGGGAGGCGACAGGCTGCAGCAGTCCCATCTGAGGAATGGCATGTCCCAGGCTCAGAGCGAGGCCTCTCGTCATGCCCATTTTAGAGCTGAGCACACTGAGGCCCAGAACAGTGGGAGAGCGCACCCAGGATCAGGCCGCTGCTAAGGAACAGGTGAAGGCGAGTTGAAGCTGGGATCTGCAGGGAGCCCGCTGGGAAGCAGGGAGAATGCATGGCACAGAGACTATAAAGTACCATATTTTATGAAAATTAAAAAAAAAAAAAGTTTAAAAAATTCAGCCTTAGAGAAGTCTCTAAACCTTTTGGAAGACTTCTAACTTTTTCCCTCTGTGGTTTCATACCAGGAAACCAACCCCTTCTGGGCTTGAATAGCATGAGTGAGTGAGTGAGTGAGAGGACCCTGCTGTCTGTCAGTTTCCTCCCCTCCCCCGCCTCCCCTCGCCCCTCCCTCGCCCCCACCAGTCTGTTGAGCAGATGCTGAATCATCCTTTTGCTGATAGCTTTGAACTCGGCCTCTCAGGGGGCAGCTCGTGTGGGAAAATGAGAGCCTCACCCAGATAGGGTTGCAGTTTTGTTCCTCTGCTGAATTCTTTTCTTATTTTCATCCTCCCTGGTTCTTTGCCACAAACTGCAAGCCTCTTATTTTTTTTCCCCATTCTTTGCCTTAGTTGAATTAACTTAATTAGGGCACTTGCTTTTGACAATGCTGGGAGATTTTTAGATACTGAACACTCCTCAGGAGACCGGCAGAAAGTCTGACGCTCTCTGCCTGCAATTATGGAGCTAATCGCTGGAAACACACTCACTTCTGTATCTATTTATATCTTGGAACCTAAACCTGCATTTCTACTTCCTTGAGCTCTGTCTCCTGTGCCAGGCAGTGAGCTAGTTACCAGGGCACAAGACAAGCCAGGGTATCACAGAGCAGCTGGGAACAGAGACAGTAACAAATAGTAACACATAGAAACACAGAATTACAGGATGGCAGAATGCCACCAAGAGATAACACTTCAAAATATTCCCTTGTCTCTGGAGTTCTTTGGAAGACGGTGAATTGGAACACACCTTAAAACCAGAAGTGATGGGGCACCTGGGTGGCTCAGTGGGTTAAAGCCGCTGCCTTCGGCTCGGGTCATGATCTCAGGGTCGTGGGATCGAGCCCGGCATCGGGCTCTCTGCTCTGCGGACAGCCTGCTTCCTCCTCTCTCTCTGCCTCTCTGCCTACTTGTGATTTCTGTCTATCAAATAAATAAATAAAATATTAAAAAAAAAAAAAAAACCAGAAGTGATGCTTCTCATCGTCTGATCACATCCGTTCCCCACCAGTCAGTACAGGGCTCAAATGTTCCTTTCCTTCACAGGCTGATTCCCGTGTTCCCCGACGTCCAGCCCTGAGCTGGTCCCAGGACGCTCCCAAGAGATGTATCTCAGCTGGATCACTTCCAAAATTCACACTGAAGCCGCCGTATCTGAACTCCCTGGGATCAGACATCTTTCCCTGTTTCTCCTTGGGTCACAGATGTGCTACTTTCCACCTCAACTGATCAAAAAGACAGACCTTTCAGCGTCCGGGGAAAAAGTGCCGAGACTAGAGGGTATTATGCTGAGCGGACAACTATCACATGATCTCCCTGATATGAGGACGTGGAGATGCAACGGGGGTGGGGGTAGGAAAAGAATAAATGAAACAAGACGGGATCCGGAGGGAGACAAACCAAAAGAGACTCTCAATGTCATAAAACAAACTGAGGGGGATGGGGGGAGGGGGGTGGGGTTACATTATAAATAAATTTATAATGTTTAAATAATGTTTTTAATGTTTAAATAAAATTTTTTTTTTAAAAGTGCCAAGACGAGAAAAGAAGAAAAATGTAATCACAAGATCAGAGTCTTCATTTTTTCCCAAGTTGGGAGAAACAAACAGCATCTTTCCCAGCAGTGACCGGCAAGCTCTCTGAAAACTTCACCAAACGATCACTTTTTCCTTTATTGAAAAACAAAAAACAAGGGCATTTAGTTGTCATTAGTAACAACCGAATTTTCCTAAGTATTCCAGTGGTTCTCAAAATACTATGTTGACAAATTGAAGTAATAATAAAAAAAAAAAAAAAGTGTTGTTGGAGTTTTGAAAAAGTCCAGTTAGGGAACGCTGGGTTCCTTCTGCTGGAGTCCTCCTCAGGGGACATGTTCATTCAGCTGTAGCATTCGAACTGTGCTGACCTGGAGGAGCACTGTCTTCATCCATCAACACAGCAGTTCTTGGAAGGGGACAGGTCCCAAAAGGGAGGTCAGAGGTGCTTCCAGAGGGGAAGGTGGTCTCACACAGTGTGGAAAGGCACCAACAAAGTTACTCCTCTGTAATCCCCCTGACTTGGCCAAGGAGCTTCTCCTCTGGGGGTTACCCTACTTTTAACCAATCCCTAAGACTGTCAGCCCTGGTTTTAATAAAGAGAGCCGCGGCTACTCCTTGCACTAGACCTTCACCCCTTGGTGTCTGCCTCTTGTACAACCACTTTCTACACACGGCAAATGGTACCGGTTTTCCATTTATGGCAAGGATTTAAAGTTTCCGTTTTAAATGAATGTATGCTTTTAAAAGTGTGTAAATGGAGGGGCGCCTGGATGGCTCAGTGGGTTAAAGCCTCTGCCTTTGGCTCAGGTCATGATCTCGGGGTCCTGGGATCGAGCCCCGCATCGGACTCTCTGCTAGCGGGGAGCCTGCTTCCTCCTCTCTCTGCCTACTTGTGATCTCTGTCAAATAAATAAATAAATAATCTTTTTTTTTTAAGTGTGTAAATGTAAAAGAAAAGGTTAAGTAAATAATAGCAAAGATGTGGGGAGGAGGGTGCGAATGACAGGTTTAGGGAAAAAGACCATCAGCAGGAATAAAATCTAAGTGGGTTCTCCTGCTTTCCCTCTGCGGCAGCTCAGAAGAAAACTGAAATTAATTCCTCTTGCAGGGTGATGAAGAAAAAAGAGTGCCCAAAAGGAAATTCACCAAACCGCTAAAAGCGATTCCCACTGGGGAAGGGGCTTGAGGACCGGCAGGGAGGGGGAGCAAAACATTCACTTTTTACTCTACAAACCCATCTGGATTGTTTAAATGTTTGTGTTGCACAGAAATTAACCCTTTGTCTGACATATAAGTTATAAATATTTTCCCTCCTTTAGTCTTGTGTTTACTGTCTTCGTGATATCTTTGACATGGGAAAGTTTTTTTATTTCACAGAGTAAAAAAAAAAATCTTTTCTTTATAGCTTTCGGGTTTGCAATCCTGATTGGGAAGTTCTCCTCAGCCCCTAGATTGTATGTACAGTATCATAAATTTCTTATAAGATTACTGCTATTGTTTTATTACTTTTGAGGCTTTAATCCTTCCAGAATTTATTTCCGTATGATCGCTTCCATTTTTCTTGCATTTTTCAATGGGTCCATCCTTCCTCCTCAAAACTGAACTGGTAGTTCATTGGCTGTCTGTAGAGACAGCTCCTGAGTTAAACCAGCACTTACCCCTGTACCCATCAGGGTCCTACTCCCCCACCAGTACTGACCGGTGAACAGGGTCGTTAGAGCACGTGCTAGTATCTGAAGAAGTAAAGCCCCATTGCTGTCCTTATTTTTCACATTTCCCTCGTGATCTTGGCGTCATTGATACCTCCATATGAACTCTAAGATCACATCCTTATGTACTACTTTAAAAATTTTTCAAAATAAAATTTCTTTCCTTATTAAAATGGGGAAAGGAGACTCATAGTGTCTCCTTCTTATACACACAGAATGAAGACAGGCCAGCATTTGAAACAGAAAGTGGCTTGGGGCACACCTGGCCCGAGGCCCTTGTCCCCCACCCCACCCTCCACCTCCCACCCTGCAGAGGCGTTCCCTGGACTTCCTGCACGGGGAAGGCAGGGAACAGGAGGATAGAGCGCCGGACTCCAGAAACTCCACATCGGGCGCCCAGTCCCCTCCTGTGAAGTTGCCTTCAACAAGCTAACACATTGTAGGGGAACAGGATTGTGACCCAGAAAGTCCCAACTCCGCTCCTGGCTGGGAGCTGGGGACCCAGCCCTGGCTTGAACACAGATCAGCTCCGAGGATGGAGACCGTTCTCTCTTTCTGAGAGTCTACAGGGGTCAGGAGGGCCCCCAGCCAACAACCCGCGGGGACAGAGAGGAAAACATCCATGACACAAATAAAAATAGGGGCCAAGGACACTGGGCACTCACTGGGCCACACAGTGTCCCCCAACAGATGCCACATGCTACCCACATCCCCTGTTTCAAGAGAACCCTCTAGAAAGCTTCATTCTCCTCCATATCCACGAGGCTCAGGGACACATGGGCTGAACACTGTTCCATACCCGGACCACGGCTCTGAGCAGAACCAAAGCCACCAAGGCAGGCAGCACCCCAGAGGAAAACAATCAGTGTCTCTGGGCTTGCTAACAATTTTGACATTTATGAACAAAGGCAATCAAAGCTAGCTTATATATAAACAAAACCGGCTAAGCCCAAACAGCCCTCTGAGGGCAAAGAGATGCAATTGCCTTCATGCCAGGAGCCAGCAGCATTCAACAGAGAAAACAGAATAATGAGACTCACTCTTCCGACATGTTTCCACAACAAACACAGCTTCTGTTCACCCCATGACTATGTGAATATGCCCAACCTTAACCTTAAACAATAAACCTAATTCTAAACCCTAACCATAGCAGGAACACTTAACCCCAACCCTAAATTTAACCCCTAACCCTAAAGCCTAATCCTAATCCTAAACCTAAACCCTAACCCTTAACCTTAACTTTTACCCTAAACCCAAACACTGACCCTAAATTTTACCCTAACCCTAACCCCTGACCCTGACCCTAACCGCTAACCCTAACCCTGACCCTAACCCTACTGATGCACAGTGCGGGGTGAAGTCTTTGTTATTTCTCCTTCCCCTTATCGAAGCTCAGCGTGCTCGCGCGAGAACACGAAGAACGTGAAATGGAGCAAGGGTTCTCTGGCTGCTGCTTTTTCCTGGACTTTTATGAAAGTCTGATGTCCAAGTGACTCCGCACACCCAGGCCCTGGCAACGATATTTTGCACAGAGTTCTGGGATCAAAATACAATTTCAAAAATAATATATGTTCTGACATCCCCCAAGAAAAAAATTACCGGTTTCTTCCCTCTAAAAGGATTTAGATGGAGTAACATCTGTGTTGAGAATGTTTGAGTATATTAAACTGACAGGCAGTCTCCAAGGCTCTCTGCTCATTAATGTTCTGTGCATAAAATTAAAACTTGAAATATATTTTTAAATCCATTTTGAATCATTTAAGCAATTCTCCCGCAAAGAAACTATTGTGCTGAAATAATATATTTGGAGCGAGGAATATGAAAGCTATTAAAATGTCTTAGACCCCCTGCCTTTCACAGGAAGAAGGGGGAGAATGTTCTCTCTCTTTGATTTGAAACATGCTCTGTATAAAATATACCCACCAAGAAAAAAAAAAGTAGTTTGAAATTACACTAAGAGTTTGATTTAAACCCAAAGGAGCCAAAGAACTCAAAGTTTCGTCTTTTTACTTGTGCATTAATGTGCGTGGCCCAGCCAGCAGCGTTCGGGGAGGGGGAAGGGCTGGGAGGGCCCAGCTGGGGGGCGCATGGTCCCGCGGTCTGCAGCACACACCCTGGGGAGCAAGAAACCCCAAGAGAGTAAGACAGAGGTGGAAAGACAGTCTTGACCTGTTCCTTCCTTGTCTTGAGCTCTGCAAACACCCCCGCATTCATTCAGCATATGATCGGCAGCCAGTTGGCACGAGTGTGTGGTAAAAAGAGCAGGCTGGGGGCGCCCGGGGGCTCAGTCGGTGGAGCATCTGCCTTGACTCAGGTCATGATCCCAGGGTTGTGGGATGGAGCCCCACATGGGGCTCCCTGCTCAGTGGGGAGTCTCCTTCTCCCCCTCCCTCTGCCCCTCCTCTCTGCTTGTCCTCTCTCTCTCTCTCTCTTTCTCTCTCAAAAGAAATAAATAAAATGTTTTTTTTTTTAAAGCAGGCTGACATTCTCTGAACATTGCCTTATCCGTGCATTCAACAACTATTTACTGCGTGCCGACCAAGAGCCATCATTCTCCTGGACTCTGAGAGTTCAGAGTTGAGCAAACTTCACCTGTGAAAATCCACTATAAAAACACACTCTGAGGGAAAGAACATTCTTAGAAGTGCTACCAGACTGGGGGAGGGCCTCTGGTCTGGTCTGGGAAGCCTTCTTGGAGCAAGTGACAACAGAGTTACTTTCTGAGGAAGAGGAAGAAAAGCAACACGCATTTCCAGCATGGAGAAGGTGAGTGCAAAGGCCCTGAGGCAGGAATTTGCCTGAAGTGATTCCTAGATGGAACCCAGCCAGTGCGGCAAGAGCTCAGACTATGAGAGGTTGGAGGTGAGTGAGGTCAAGGTGAGCGGGTCAGTGTAGGCAGGGCCAATGCCATCAGGAGCAGCCTCCCCTTGACTCTAAGAGCAAACACTTTCATTGTCTTTAACACATGCCAAGGAGGGTGCTTCACATAGGGCAGTACGTCATTTCATCCTCATGACAGCTGTCAAGATGGGCATTACTATGATCCCCATTTTACAGATGAGGAAGGAATCTTCTCAACTGAGCGTGGCTGGTAAGTCAGGAAGGATTCGAACCCAGGGAGCCTGGCTCAGCAGCCCAGCACGCATCCCCCAGCATCGCTCCTGAGAACAGGGAAGGACTGTTGGGGGCATTTAGGGAGGGTACACATTCCAGATCGTGACTGCTGAGCCCACCCTGGCTGCCCATGGGGAGCGGTGAACGGGGCTAGATGGGGGCTCTCGGGTGAGATGGGAAGCACATGAGCTCAGGGACTACAACAGAGCATGGTGTCCTGAGTCTTAAGCTTGTGGAATTGATGACAGCAAGAATTTCCCACTCTTTTCTGGTTAAAAGTCAAGGTCCCAGGAGACTGCCGAGTTGCCAGAGCCACCCAAGACCATCTGAGCCTCCCACAGACCCACGGGTATCCTTCTCTTGTCCTGGATGCATCCGGGGAAGATCCAGAGCTGCTGCATAAACCATATCACTAACAGCCAAGCCACTGGTGGTCTCAGGGGCAGACACACTCTGCATCTCCCCACGAATCCACGCAGATCAGGCACCGAGTTCCATAACCCCTGCTGGCTCTGCGGAAGGGCTCCCACCTGGGGCTCCAGTGTGGCTTTCCAGCGATTTTCGTCAGAGCCCAGAGTTCAGGAGCAATGGCATCCTGGCATCAGACGGAAGAGGGAAGTGCTGAGAGACTGGGACTGACCACAAGCACAGGGACCTCGAGGACAAGTGGAGACCCTATGATCTCACAGGACTTGATGTCATTTTTAAAGGATGAGGACCCTGTGGATGGGAAGACACATTTTTGTTAGAAGACCCAGCAGAAGGCCACAGGTGGGTGGGGAGGGTGCCTCACCATTTACCCAAATGACTTGAGCTGCCCCAATACAACCTAGTGTGTTTCGGGCTCTCACGGTGGGTCCCTCACACAGCAAATTTACCAGCAAAACGTTTGCTCCTTTGGGAAAAAAAAAAAAAAGTTGTTTTCCTGTAAAACCCATCCTGATTATCGTCAGTGTGATAAGCCGATTGTCCCAGGAGATAAAAGGAAAGTTGCTCCTGCTCATCCTCTCTCCCCAGACAAGGAACAGTGATCACACAGCAGTGTGACAAGATCTTACATAAGGGATAAAGTGGAAATGACAGCTGAGTTATCGGCAAACAAAGGCCAGATCATCACAAATCTATGAATCAGGAACACTGACGGGGGGCAGGGGCGGGGAGCAGACGGCTGTTATTCTGGTTTCATTTTGTCCAAATGTCATCGCCTCACACCCCCTTGTAGGCAGGCTCGGCTCACGGCAGTCGGCTCCAGTCCCTGGTCACATCCCGGAGTGACACTTAGAGGCCCCTGCAGCGTCCATTCCTCCCCCAAGCCCGCCCCGCCAGGTGGACCATTGCCAGGTTTGCCCGCCCACACCTTGACCTTCTCTCCTGAAACTAACATGGCTTCCTGTCCATCCAGGTGCTGCAGGGGACACATGGCCCCAGCCCATCAATCAGCTCCTTCTATCACTGGCCATGGTGATCCTGTCACAGATGGCACATGACCTGTGACAGGCCAATCTAGTCAGAAAAAATCCAGAGACTTGAGGGGAGCTATGGAGAAAGAAGACCCCCCACGCAACCTGGAGACTGGAGCTGCTGCCCCCAGAGAGAACCGGCCTGAAATGCGCTTGCCAGGAGGGGCACGAAGCCAAGGGGCAGAGGACAGCCGTCCTGAGGATGTCACTGGAACCCCTGGATACAGCCTTACCTGGAGCCTCAGTTTCCACATACAGGAAATACACATCTCCGTTTTGTTATTCACGCTGATTTGAGGGGTATATCTAACACTTTCAAGGAAGGGTCCTGGCTAATTTCCCCCATACCCCACCATATCTCCTTCTCCCCACCCCAAATGCCAGTCCTCTTGGCCCAGGCCCTGTTAACCACCTGTCCAGGTATCATTAACAGCTCCTCAGCTGGTGCCCTGGCTTCCAGTCACTTCATGGTCCATTCTCCAGGTCAAAGCAAACTAAACAGAACGGGCCTGGTAACTCCATCCGCAGGAGGTCTGGTCACCCCTCTCCCCCAAACTTGTAAAGTCTCCCCAATGAGGACAAAGTGCAAGCTGGCATTTGGGGGGGCAGGGTCTTCTGGTTGTCAGCGGGACTTTGAAGTTTCCCTTTCTCCCTGGAGCCTCCAAGCTCCTTCCCATGCAGAAGGACCAGCAGCTCCCTGGCAAGTCTGGGAGCCTGGACCTCACCTCCACAACATCAGTGGCTGGCGGATGCTTCCTGAACACAGCCTCAGCTGTCCCTCTCTTCCCCCAGTCACGGGAAAGAAATGTGGCTGACCGCAGACGGCAGTCCCCTCGGCAGAGTCCCGACGGCGCCTGTGGTCCCTGTCCACCACCCCTGTCAAGCCTGTCCGAGGACTGGGCAGACGGCCCGGGGCTGGGAACCTCTGCAGCCCTTCCTGGCTCCGAGCGGCCCGGCCCGGACGTGGCTCCCCAGTCATCGCAGCACAGGCAAAGCTCTGAAATGACACACGCTCCCCACTTAGCCTCCTGCATTTTGCTGAGCCCCCAAGATTTCACTTAAAATCCATTTGCTATGAAGTCATCTGAAAGTGACAGTAGGAGCCTGGAAGGGACGTCTCCCCAGACACCCATGCGGGGACGCTGGAGGAGATGAAGCCTCAAAGTCGGTTTGCCTCTTGGAACAAATAGGCGGGTCCCGGCAGGTCCTGTCTCCATGTCCGCCCCAGGGAGAGGCCTCCGGCTGACCCAGAGATGGGGACCATGTTTCTTAGCTCCCCCGCGGGGCCGTGTCATGTCCTGGGTGAGGCGTGGAGCCGCGGGATGGCTAGAACAGCCCTCCTTCCTGACGAGCGTCCGCACGGAGCCCACGCGCGAATGGCGCCGACCGCTGGCTGGGGCTGGAGCATGGAAAGCACTTGGCCCCTCGACCACCCAGACCACCCACACCTGGGGCCCCGCACACAGTCAGTCCTCCACAGATGTCCGCAGACACCCACTCGAGCCTGCTTCCCTTGCAGCTATTCATGGTCACATAGGATTGTTCAGACTGGGACAGGGGACATGTCATACTGTGGCCAGTTTTCCATCTCAGAGGCTTACCCGGACATCCCGGTGATTCTTCTCCTTGCTGCTTGCCTCTCCGATGACTGAGGGCACCTGGAACTTGGCTTTCTAGCTCTAACGCTGTGTGGCCATGGACCAGTGCCTTGACTTCTGATTCCACATCTGCCTCTGCAGGCTGAGAATGTTCAACCCTCCCACATCGTGGGGCTGCTGTGAGGCTGAGAGGCAGCCGTGCTTGGGAAGTGCTGACTACAGTAAATGCTGAACGGACACCTGGGCTACCAGGACGCGCCTCGCATCAGGAGCCCGGCAGAGAAAGTGAAACTCCCGAAGGGAACAACCGCAGAGCAGCTCTGGGTGCTGAGTCACGGGGAGCCCTGAGAGTGTCCCCAGCGCTCCAAGATTAACATTCTGTCTCCCAGCCGGGGAGGGGGGCTGGGGCTGTGATGACCCACGGGGCATCCCTAGGACCTAACACAGACCCCGGCACACAGCAAGGGATTGCTACACCAGACCCAGCCCTTGGAGCAGCTGGGCCACCGGGGGTGGGGGGAGGTGCAATTAAGCAGAAGAAGACAAAGACGACGGATGTTAGGGTACTCGGTTAGTTAGCCACTACTGTCCCCAGGGCTGGAGAGTTCCGTGAGTTTCCAGAGTGAAACTGTCTGAAATGTGTTTTGTTGTAAGTGGTAGGAAACCATCACAAACAAAATTGAAGTGGGCTTTAATTGGTTTGAGGAACTGGGAAACCTGGGAGCATACCTGGCCCCAGGGAGTGGCAGACATTCAAACCTTCACTAGATTTTCCCTCTTTCTCTCTCTCCCCTCCCCTCTCCACTCTCTGCACTCCGGCCTCACACTTCCCTGTGGCCCTTAGACTTCTTCCATCCGTACAGCCCCATAAGCCGTAAGCCACATGAGTAGGGACAGGAAGACAGGGGATCGGCCATAGACAGCTCTAAGCTTTCCAGATCCTAGCCCAGGGACAAAAAGAGACTTTTGTCATCCCAGCCTGGTGTCTGTTCCTGAACTCCCAGGGAAAGACTCCAATTGGCCCTGCTTCAAGCACACATCTCCTGTCTGGCTGGGAGAGTAACACCTCTGATCCTCAAGCCAGGCTGGAGGACAGCATAATTCGAGGCTATCCCAGAATCACTCCAAGCATGGAAGGGGATCGTCTGCAAAGGACACAGCCTTCCTCCTCTCTCTTGCGCGGTCTCAGCCCTGAGCCAACCCTGAAAAGCATCAAGAACATCAGAGAACATTGGCTGGGGGAATGTGGGGATCCAAGGGGTCCGAAACCATGCCCAAGGCCACAAATGCACTAAGCACCTCTAACTGAACTTGGAATAAAGTCTAAATTCCCCACGCCCACCTGCAAGGCCTGCTGGAGGGCCCAGCCCGCACGGGTGTCCTGTGCTATTTCCAAGGACGGCCTCCCCACGTCGCTTGTGTCTCTGCTCAAATGTCACCTTCCCAAGCAATCCTACTGAGAAAACTCCTTCATCCCACATCACGCCTTATGTGTTTAACACACATTCCCATTGGAAAGTCTCCCGGTTTATTTGCTTACCCACCTGGAAGCTTCCTGAGGCTGGAACCAGTCCCATCTTGCCCCTCATGGGTCCCCAGGGCCTGCCCCGGAACCCAGCACAGAGAAGAGACTCAGTAACTGTGTTGGTGGAATGAATGAGTGAATGAATGACACTCAAAGCTGTAGCCTGCCTTAGGCGTCAGCCAGTGGAGGACGGGGGAAGTCTGCCAAGTGCCCCCAGGTAAGAAAAACAGAAAATTGAAGACATCACCTGCCTCCCCTCCCCACCCGGTGTTCTAGTTTTCCTCCAAAACCTTCCGTCCAGCCCTCTGCTGGCAGAGCCCAGGGCAGCGGGTCCTCCCCGGACAGCAAAGCCCCCTCCACATTGCAAGACCAGCGGGATGAAATGCGCTGGGAGAGCAGGTCACAGGTGATGACCCCACGTGAGCGGAGTCGGTACCTGGGACGTGAAGTCACCAGCGCGACACCTGAGATCTCTAAGCAAACGTGTCGCTAAGCAGACTTCAGGAGCACGGAGACTTCACTGCAGGGGCATGGTGGGAAAGCCCCGGCCACACTCGCTCTCGATCCTGGCAGCTGTCCGAGGACTCTTGGGCAATTTACCATCTTAACTTGCAAAGACCATGTGCGTTAGCCACACCTGGGAATCACAGCTGGTTCTTTCCCCTAGCATTCAAATAGATTTTTCAAGCAGGGCTTGGGCTTTTCTCACAGCCTAGGAGTTGGCACAAGAGAAGCTGGAAAGGAAGGGGCAGGACAGAGGGAAAGAGGGGAACAAAGTTCACCCTCAGCCTGGGGGCGGGGGCTGGGGGGAGCCCCGTAATCAGGCCCAAGGGTGAACCTGCCCGTGGGGAGGAGGGGGCAGTGGGAGGCTTTGTTCTTCCTCAATAAAGCCCCACGGGACGATGTTAATTGGGACTAGGTGTGTGGGGTGTAGAGGATCTGTAAGGTAGAAGAGCCCTTTGGCTGTAACCGGGACTAACATAATGGGGGTGGAAAGGCTAGAACTTTTGAGTTCCTTAAACTCCGAGAAGCCATCAAATACCTTCCCAGCAAACTGGCACTTGCATCTCCAGGCTTCACGTCCTTGTGGTGCAGTGGGGGTGATGATCACCCGTGCTGCAAGAGAGGCACACCAGCTGGCGGGGACGCTGGCTGCACAAAGCATTCTTTGGTTTAAAAAAAATCATGCAATGAAAAAGAAAACTGTTTAAGCTTAAAAACTAAAAAGAAGCAGTTGGCTCCAGTTGTTAGGATGTTTTATGAAGCAACAGCAAGATGAAAAAAAAATAAAAACTAAAAAATGAACTGTCCCAGAATGCTGAGAGAGGGCCAAAAATATTAATATGCAGGAACATGGCAAATCTTCCGCAAGATGTCAATATTTCCTTTGTCCCCCACATACAGTCAGCAAGCATGGAAATCCCTTTCCTCTCTCCGCTCCTCCCGCTCTATGCCAGATAACACTTTTTCCAGAAGAATAAAACTCAAGTACTAGGTAGAGAAACGGTGTCTGTCAGAGGTCTGTGAATGTCTTGTTTCCAATATCACAGGGAGGGAGGCTTCCAACCCCAGAACCGGGAGAGGAGTTTATATCTATAAAACAAATTAAAGCCCAACCACCAGAAATAAAAAATACATAGGATCTCCTCTACGCAAATGTACGCATTTGCTGAATATGGTATGCATACCAGCAAAGAAATTCACTGAGGAAAGGATGGTCAGATATGATATAGGATGCCCAGCGAAATTTCATTTCAGATAAGCAACATATAATTTGTTGGTCAAAGTATGGTCCGGTGTTTAAGTGTGCTCGGTGGAATTCAAATCTCACTGGCCCCCGGTGTTTGCTGACCCGGGAAACCCTACTGACGTGGTGGGCCATGCTGATGGAAGACTGATCGTCCACACCCTGACAGGACAGCGAGCCCGGAACTTCGGCTGAAGGGGGTCCCGGGCCCATCACCCAGGAAGGCTTCTACAGGAGGCCCGGGGCTGGTGGCCGCTCAGGGCCTCACACGATCTGGGCCCTCCATCAGCTCTGGCCTCCTGCCAGCAGTTTCAGGCAGAGACACAGCAGGGCCTGACTTCCTCACAAGACCTGCCCAAAGGGGATATGGCCCGGTCAGGCCTCGCCTCTGAGAAGCCAGAGCTAGGTTCCCGCCTGGCTCTCATTTGCTGCTTAGATTGGACACCTACGGCCAAGCTCAGCCGCTTGAAAATCATCCAGAGAGAGAAGGGCATCGTGACGGGTCCAGAGAGAGCAGAGGACGCGCCATCCTCCTGCAGGCCCTGCCCCCGGGGAGGAAGAGCTGCCCCCCAAACCCAGAGTTCATGCTCAGACAGGGGGGTCGAAGTTTGCTTCAAATCCTTTCCCTCTCCTGACTGTTGGAGCCAATATTCCCTTCCACAAATGGCCGCAAAGGAATCCCTCCTCCAAGACATTAGAGAATGCTGGGAGCACCTTGCCAGGGCCCGGCGAAGGCTGGCACCGTGGTGGTTCCGAGGCCTCAGGACGGCCCAAGGAGCTACCCCAGCTGAGTGCTCTCTTGCCTCTATGGAGAGAAGGAATCCTGCCCTCCAGGCCATGCCAGCAGCCGTCCACAGCCTCTTCTTCAAAACTGACATCCTCCAGAAGCAAGCCCCAGTTCCACTCGAAGCCCGGTTTCCATGTCCCCACGCTGCCCCCAAACCCTCCGTGTCTCGAGCTGAGACAACCGCCGACCTGCTCCTCAAGCAACGTGCTCCATGTCTGGTGGAGCCCTTTACGTTTGCTCCCCCCACCCCTCCCCAGCCTCCTAAGATCCCTACAAGTTCATCTGACAGATGAGGACACGGGCTCAGAGACGTTAGCCAACTTGCCTGAGGTCACCCAGTTGGGACACAGCAGAGACAAGTCTTGAGGTCACATCCAGTCCCAAAGCCTGTGTTTTCAACCTGAAGATGCTCCCCATCTCTCCTCCTGACCCCATCCCCCAGGTGTCCCCGTAGGTATCTCTGAGGGCAGTGCGCAGGACCGGCAAACTCTCACTCATCCTTCCGTACCTTTCCCCTTGAGCCTCCTTCCTGCTGTCACCTCTGCGGCCGCATCTCTCCCTGACTGAGCCTGTATGTGCCTTCATCCACTTGCTTCCTTGTCTGTCTTCCCTCCAGAGACATCACCCCTTCCCCAAGGCGGAGACAGTGACTTAGCAGGATCTCCCCTCCGAGACCCCCAGGTACATCAGAGGCACTCAGCAAACATTTGGAATGAATGAATTCTCAGTGCGCAGCACATAGAGGCGGTAGGTAAATGAATTTATTCTTAATTAATTATTTTAACAGATTCATCTTGGAAGCTTCCCAAGGGGGAAGCGGACTTCGACACTCCTACATGAGGGACCCTCCTCTCCCCGGCCACCCACTATTCACATTTCTTTCCAGGTCACCGATCCCCTGTTGGAAGAATGGCAGCCTCAAAGAAAAGGCCAGAAAGAAAACCCCAGGCCCACCTGGACACGTGTCCACCTTGTGTCAAACCGGCCGGCCCCTGCCTGTCCTCTCACTATTTTGGCTGAGTGGGCAAAAAGGTTCACCCCGATGTGGGGCCTCTACCCAGCATCTCCAACAACCAAGAAAATCATCACATGTCTTGAGTGTGGGGAGCATTGTTATACGAAAATACATCGTCCAAACAGCCCCATAAAGGCACAGATCTGTTGACAAGGGAGGAAGGAGGTCAGGGAGAGGGAGGTCGTGAGACTGCCAGGGGAATCACGGACATCTGTGCCCTCTCCGAGTGGCTGCTGTAATTCTCTGGGAGCTAGCGCACAGGTCAGCAGAAGCATGCCGCCCCTGGTCGCTCAGTCCCAGGAGGCTCTGGGCGTGAGCGGATCTCGTGGTTGCCCCCTGCCCTGTGCTGCCTGTCCGCTCACTGACATTAGATCCATTTTCCAGTTCCAGGCCCATGACAACGTGCAATGGTGTAAGCCTTTGGGTCAAAAAGTCAGTCAACAAATGATGGAGCACCCCAATTTTGAGGGGTCGGTGTTGATGGGCAGGAAGGGGAGTGTGGCTGTGCGGTGGGTGGCCGACCTATCTGAGTTTCCCTGGGGGCTTGTTCTAAAGAGTGACTGCGACAGACATGCACGCACGAGTCCTCCCGAAGCCACGGACAGGAGTATTCAGAACAGCACCGCCGGGGCCAAAACTCGGGCCCCAAACAGTCTGCGGCAGGATGGAGTCCTCCTCGGGGGTGGAAACGAACGGTGATCATTTCCTAATCCAGGCGGGGGTCGCAGGGGTGTGCTCCCTGGGGCGGAATTCATGAAGCCTGGTACCCTTCGGATCGGTACACTTGTCCGTGTGCAGACGTGCCTCACATGTAGGCCTAAATTTTAAAGGGCCCGGGGTGTTAGGTGTTGAGGTTTCCCCAGGGCTTCCGGCGCAGAAGGGGGGCTTCTGCCCCCAGGGCCAGCCAGGTGGGCAGGGAGGACGGCGAGGGACTCGGAGGCGCAGAGGCTGGCAGCAGGCACAAGGACGCCAGGTGCAGCTGCAGCCTCCGCCGCCTCCGCGTCCCGCGTTGCTGGGCAACCGGTCTCCCTGGCGACGAGAGACGCTGAGCGCCGTCCTGGTGCGCGCTGCTGGCGCCCCAGCCCGAGCCCCCATGGCGCAGAAACCTCTCAGCACCGCTGCGGCCGAGCGCATGAACCTGGTGGCCCAGGACGAGATCTGGTAAATGCCCAGGTGGGCTGGGCCATTCCCACATTCCCACCTCAAGGGCACATACCTGGCGGCCTCAGTTTCCCCTCCAAGTCCTGGAGGTGGCGGACCTCCGGGCGCGGAGGACAGTGAGCTGTAGGTGGTCAGGGCGATGTTAGGGACGTGAGCGCGACCAGAAAGCCTTTCTCCGTCTTCTCTCAGGCGCGCAGCTAAAGACGAAAGATAACTACATCTGGCTTTACAACCATCTGCAAAGCTTTGCTTGTTAAGAGCCGACTAAAATGTTATTTTTAAGATTTACCGAATATTTTATAAAAAGGAAAACAAAAATCTTAATATTTGTTCAATTTGAATGAGAGATAAATATGCTTTTTACATTCTCTTGATTCTCCTGCTTTTTAAACTAGTAAGAAATTTTAACTTAAAAATCCTTTTTCTAAAAGATTTATATTAAGCAGACATTTGTAATGGATGTTTTTATTTGATATTCTATTGAATTGCTAAATATATGATTTCTTTGAAGTTTTAACCAATATGGGAGGTTACTAATTTGGATGCAAGTAAGTAAAGTTTAGTAACAGTAAAGCAGAGCTGCTTACTTCTTAAACTTGAGTTCTCTTATTTGCCATCTCTCTGATTTTTGCCATTTCCTTGAACTAACTGAGCCACCCAGGCGTCCCTCCTTGTAAAAACCTGTGTTAACCTCTTCATATTTTTCTTTAACCTGGCTTTGTTTCACTCAAATTTATTTTTATAGGAAACTTTGTGTCACACTTGTCAACGGAAAGCCAGCATCATTTGGCATAAAATACACAACTATTAATCTTTTTAATGTTTGTCTTTATCCAAGTACCTCCTACTTGGATACGTACAAAATCACCATAGCAGGTGTGTTTGTCAGTGTAAAATGCCACTTCCTCCCTTCTCCACCAGATGAACTCCTACGCATCCTTCAAGACCCAAATAAGATGGCCTGTCCCCTGTGAAGAGAGCTGGTTCAACCTTTAGACTATTTTTCTGTCCAATGTCCAAAGTGGCTACTGAGTCCTTAAAATGTGACCGGTCCAAACTGGAATGAACTGCAAATGTGAAATACACACCAGATTTCAAAGATTTCACACCCCCAAAAAGTAATAGTAAAAATGAACTTCATTTACTTACCTTCACTTTTTTTTTTTGAAGCGTGGCTGCTAGAAAGTTCTTAATTGTGTACATGGCTGGTATTCGCACTCACGTTACATCTCCATTAGACTAGACTCTGGTTTAGATGCTCGCTTCCCCAGGGCAAAAAGCTCATTGAGGGACCTCCAAAACTTCTGAGACACTGGGAGATGGGGGTGGGGGGCAGATACTGATATCCAAAATGGGAAAAGAAACTTGAAAATCAACATGAGTGAATGTTAAATTAGACGTTTGCAAAATGCAACCCACCAGCTCTCAACTAGTAGGTCATTATATATAAATGATATTGAATGTGGAGCAAAAGCAGGGCCAGGATTGGGGTGGGGCAAGTGGGGCCCCCTAGTGGGCAATGTTTAAGGAGGGCTCATTCTCAAGGTCATGCAAGTGCCTGCTCTGCACTTGCAGGACCCTGGGAGGGTGCACCCCCTTAAATTTTGCACCCCAGAAGCCTCACTCACTCTGCCTCACTCACTTCACCAAAATGAGAAGTCTCGTCCCTAGATGGCCCCCCAGGCAGACCCAGCCCCCAGTCCCATCTTCTCCCCAGTGTGCCACCTGGCCAGGACCTTCTTTTGACACCTGTCTCCTCAGGGGGCTCTTGCTCCCTCTGGCACCCAGCTCCCTTCCTGGCACAGAGTCATCATTCAATAAATGGGCACTAAAAATATGTAAAATGTTCCCCAGGGGACTGTAGGGTTTGCTACTTGGACCCTTTTCAAATACTGTCCAGCACTTGAGAACTTTCTTTTTCAGGAAATACCGCCTGAAGTCTGAAACTGAAGCACGACAAAACTGGGCCCAGAACTGGGGGTTTTTAACAACCCCTCTCGAGGAGGTAAATATAAATTTGATGAGCCCAGAGGTTATTGAATTGATTCTTTCAAGGAATAAACGATAAGGAGGCATACACTTCCCAAGAATAAAGTTAGAGTTGCATAGGAAGACCGCTAACTGGAACCTACAGGTTCCGGCCTTCCACGAATTATTGAGCACCTACTCTGTGCCAGGTGTCCTCCAGGTACTTCATCGGAACCAGCTCATTTAGTCCTCACAACGACCCTGGCACAGAGGAGGGTGCTGTTTTATGCTCGTTGTGTAGATTGAGAAATTGAGCTCAGAGAATCGTGGAGTCATATAACTAACAAAGGGAGACACCAAAAGGAGAAGCCAGTCTGTCTGATTCCAGGGCCACTTGGCCTCGGGCTGCCCCTCTGTAAGAGGGATGAGAGTCCTCAGCTGCCTTCCTGGGCGATGGGGAAGTCCAGATGGGATGAGAAGTAGAAGCCAGGTGGATGTATGAGGGATTACTGGGAAGATGTTCTTGGTATTATCCTAAGCCAGCTGGGTAACAAGAGCAGGAAAAAGACCAGGTGAAATGAATAGGGAGCTGTAGGGATGTCCACAGAGACCCCCCGGCCGCACACGGGGGGAGCCCCCATCAGCCCAGCTGAGGGCTGAGCTTGCAGAGAGGATAACTCCATATTCCCATTGTTCAAAAGAGTCCAGAAATCCACATGTTTAAATGAAACCTGAGTCTAGAACAGTGGCTCAGATGTATAAAACACCATGCAAATACCAAATGCCCGTGTGGGCTTCAGCGGGACGGCGGCCACCAGGCTACAACCTTTCAGCCACCTCCAGGACATGACACCCAGAAGGCACATTTCCTTGGAGGGATGCAGAACTACATAAGACTTGCATAATTCAAAACGTTCATGATTCAAGGCAGCATAACTCCATTTGTAATTCACCCCAGCCCCCCAGCTTTGAAATGATGCCATCCTTAATGAGGTTTTTTTAATACTTACAGAGTTATACAACTTGAAATGATATGCATAAAATGAGTCCTTATTAATATAAAATGCATAAAAAGAGTCTATATTAATATTCCTTATATGTAATTAAATTGGGATTTCAAAGAGTTCGAAATTGCTTTAAAAATTAAAAGGGGGAGTGGGAGCTCTCTTCTAATATTTTAAAGATTGGCCCTAAAACCTTGCTGGCAATTATTTATTTGAGTCTGTAACCTGTGACATTTTCTCCAATTATGAGTCGGGAGTGTAAATTAGCAGGTTGCCAAAGATAGTAGAGGACACAGCGGTGGGTGGCTGTACCCAGAGCCCGAGGGAACCCACCAGCCAGTTCCCGCTCGGCCCCTTGCCTACTGTGGGGTTGCACCAAGCTACGGAACCTGTCTCAGCGCAGCTGAGGTCACCTGCACTGTTCTGCGTTCTGAGGGGTGATGCGGAGAAGGCTCCCACTAATCTCAGCCTGACGCCGCTGTCTCTGGGGGTTATGTTGCAGCTGCTCGAGGGTGAAGAGGAACCCCCCACCCCAAAGCCCAAAATCGAGCTTCCAGAGCGGTTCCGCATCCGGCCCGTGACCCCGGTGGAGAAATACATCAAGGTTCGCAACATCATTTTGGATCCTTGTTTTCCTAAGTAAAGAATAAGTGTGTTCGCTCCAGGGGCACAAAGCCAAGCGCCGAAGGTGAGAACAGAGTGGCAGCCAGCAGGGGGAAGCCAGTTTCCACAGCCTTTCCGAGCCCTTTGGCGGGGAGCCCATTGGGTCACCGGTCTCAACACAGGCAGGAATCATGGTGCTCCACTCTGCAGAAGCAGAAGGAAGCCAGGAGAGTGATGGGGTCGGGCCAACCATTCAGCAGATATTTTCAGGGGCTGGGCTCTGGGCTCAGACTGTTCAGACCAAATCCTGCTCGGTTGCTCACCTTCTGTGTGGTCTTGCACGTGACTCAATGGCTCAACGTCCCCTTTTCCCATGTACAGTGGGGGTTCACGAAAGCACTTACCCCTGCAAGTTGTGTCAGGGTTCTGTGGGATAATGCCTGTGAAGGATCTGGAACCTTCTCTGGCACTTTTAGACAGCGATAGGGACGGCTGGCTGTTAGCAGGTGCCAGGTACTCGGTTGGGTAAACAGTGGCAAACAAGAAGATGAGACTCCAGCCCACAAGTCTGGGTTGGGGGCAGGGAGGTGGGAGGGGAGGCCACCATGATACAGGAAATTCAACAAAATTGGGGTTTTCTTTTAAGATTTCACTTATTTATTTTAGAGAGAGAGCATGTGCACGTGCACAAGAGAGAGAGCATGAGTGGGGGAGTAGGAGGGAGAGGGAGAAGCAGACTCCCTGCTGAGCAGGGGGCCAGACATGGGGCTGAATCCCAGGACCCCAGGATCAGGATCCTGAACTGAAGGCAGATGCTTCACCGACTGAGCCACCCAGGACCCACCCCCCACAACAATATTGTCATTTGCTATGTTAGATGCCATGGAGGTGAGAGACAGGTGAGGTCTTGGAGGGCAATAGGGGAAGGGCTGGTGCCCATTGAGCTGAGGACTGAAGGATGATAAGGATCCAGCCCTGGAAAGGCTTTCCAGCCAAAGAGAAGAACATGTACAAAGACCCTGAGGCAGAACAAAGCTTGGTATATTTCAGGGGCAGCAAGGGATGCCATGAGACTGGAACTTAGTGAGCTGGGGGGTGGGTCAGAGTGGGAAGGGAAGGGAGGCGGATGGAGACATGGGCAGGGCCAAATCCCACTGGACCTTGGGGCCAGAGGAAGGAGTTGAGCCTAGTCTGCAATGGGAAATCAGTGCTGTGACATGGTGAGGACTGCCTTTCTGAAAGATCCCTGTGATTGCTGAGTGAGCGACTGGCAATCCCATAGGGGAGAAGACTTAATGGTCTTCCCATCTGAGACCAGTCAGCTGTGGACATGGATCAGATGCCTCTAGAAACTGCTGTGCTGGCTACATCCCCGGGCCTCCCTTCATGGGCCCGTCATTTGGTCCTGGATTATGCCCTCTGATAGGCTACAGACAAAGCAGTTCTGTGTCCTGATGGGAAGAAGGGATGAAAATTCACACCAAAGGTGGCCAGGGGTGGGAGAGGTAGGCTCTACGAATTTTCTTTTCTTGATGCATTCAGAGTCTGACAGAGCAGCTGGCACAGGTGAGTGCTCCGTGGAGACTGCTTAGTGCTGAGTGCTCAGTGGAGAGGGCTTAGTGGGAGTTCTGGGTGGTGAGTGCCCGGTGGAGAGTGTTCGGTGGA